>CM017561.1:20303222-20450722 GCA_007844125.1 Sinonovacula constricta
AAAATTATATGAGGGCAGGTGTTGCTATATTTTGGAATTATTTAAACATGCTAGTTCAATGCGCTTCTAGGATGCGTCACAATTAAAACGGTAGATGCATAACATTTGTTGAAGTTTCTTTTACCCCCATCACAGAATCCCAGCAAAAGGGACAGCTTAATTTCCCAAATGTGTGTCATGTTCGTGAACAAATAACAAAAAAAGAAAACAACAACAACAAAAAACCAGCAAAAAACAGACGAACAACAGCAACGACAACAACAAAAACAACAAGAACAACCCTTAAAAATAAATAACAAGATTACTGCTCTTTCTGTTGACTTATTTTCAAAACTTGCAAACTAGAAACTATAAAACATGCAATACATACCAGTATTTAGGTTGTACTTACCCACTAGCCAGACGATGAACAGCAGCAGCACCAAGTTGTTCGCTGCAAACCTGTTGAAAGATGCTAGTTAATGTGAATTAAACATAAAACTACAGCTTATTTAGCATATCAAATACAGAGCAAGGCAGAACTATAAGTTGACTATAATAACCGAAAAAATCAACAATGTAAAATTATTTATGACATCATTTTAAAAAGAAATAAAACATTATTTGTCGCCTTAAAACATGTCGAGTCTTCCCATTAAGTAAATTTGAACAATGTACATCGCACACCCTGGACAATACTCAAATCTTTACAACATTGTACTTACATTGTCCTTATTGTCTTTCCCTTCTTAAAGTCTTCAATATTAATGTTACCTCTTAACACGTAAACACATTGGTCAATACTACACACCCTTGAAAATACACATTAAAATCTTGCGAAGAGGGAGTAAACGAAACATATTATTTGTATATTTACTGTGCATTGATATTTTCAGTATGTTTAAAACAGTCTGCACGATCCGCTTCACTAATTTAAAAAAGCTTCTTCTTTCAAACATACACAGGCACACTTTCTACCGTCGAGGTTCAATAAATCTACATTATTTAATCTGTTGGGTAGGTTTATAAATGAATGACGCAAGTTATTTTGTAAAACGCATTTAAAAGACAAAAAGGTATCATATAGGGAAACATATTTCGCACATAAATGTACCGGTAGTGTTTAATCTTAATTATAGTACGAACATGGAATGTGTGTCAGAATCGTACGAGCTTAATATTGGATACGTTGACATGCCTAGAACGGATAAGCACCTTATTAAACTGGTCCGCCTGGGTAATTGTTTTCATGAATCGACGATCTAACAAGGAAGACTATTTCCACATTAGTATTGTAAATTATCCATGCCTTGATAGTCACTTACCTCGTGCTATCTCATATGGTATTTATATATTTCAACTTGCAAAGGTTGCACGAGTTTGTATTAACGTAGAAGATTTCAATGATAAAGTTTGTCACTTTAAATTTGTTAAAACAAAGCTCCAAAAATTCAGATTTAAAAAAATATTGTAATTGTGACTTTATTGCTTTAAAATATAATAGCAGTATGAAAACACACATGCAGCAGGGCATCAGTCTGCATGCATTTAAATGATATATCCTATTTAAGATAAACAATCAAGATTCTCGATAACTCTTTGACCTTATAACACAACTTATCAGTAAACTTATTGCTAATTGGTACATTTCGGGAATCCTCGTTCACCCTTTCCAGTCAAGAATTAGCCTTTATTTTAAACTTCATCTGTGACCGGACAGGTCGATGAGATTCCATGACTACGATGACTTTAAACCATGATTTGGAAGTTACTGTTTTAACTTCTCTTCTTCTTTACATCCGTACCCTATATAGACGAGACAACTTAACAGTATCCATTTACTTTACGTGAAATTGCACAGTAGCTATAACTTGGGGTTTTTAATTACTTGACATGAGATAAATCCTCGGTTTATAATAAAATAACATTTATATGTCATTACCTAAAATTACAATTCATTTTGTTGTACTGGTTCAAATACTTTCTAAAATTCGATATTTTTCTGCATGTTTTAAAATTGCCATTTTGACTTTGTCAAAATGCGTCACTGCATTTCTATCGTCATTTACTTGTTCTTACCTTGGTTGTTTTATTTCAAAGTTCTCTCTCTCTCTCGCTCTCTCTCTCTCTCTCTCTCTCTCTCTCTCGCTCTCTCTCTCTCACCCTCTCTCTTGTACAACCCTGAGTTAGGGAGTTTTTTATCTCCTGTACATAGTGTAGATACGTTTATATTGCATATATTCCGTCATTATTAGTGTGTATATTTGTGTGTATATAATATTCTTTCATCAGTTTGCAACTCGCGGTGCAAGAGTTTGTTGTCAGTTATCTCAATTTGATATGATAATTCTAATAACTAAAATTTGTTTGTAAGAAAGGCCCTTCAGGAAGTACGAGATTAGACAACTCCACAAGCTAGGTTTAAACCGCCACTCAACAATACTTGAAAGTCAATATGTACTCGTTATTTTTTAATGCGGTCATGCGCTAGAGGTGTGACAGTTGGCGACCTTCACACTTGCACAAGAAGAGTCCTTTTGATCGATACCGTCTTTAATAACATAGATAGGCTGCTGTCGATATTAGCATTTGTGCAAATTCACGGTCGTTTAGGTCACGTGAGTGTGTTTGTTTCGATTTGCTCGAGTAACGTATTAAACGCAGCCATTGTTTATGCTTGAAATATGAATGCATCGATTATTCTTTGTTTCAATTTACTAGTCACCATTATTTTAAGTGGTCTATTGCCAGCAATCAAACTGATTTCACTTACAAAGAATCACGAGACGATTGGCAATATATGATAGAATATTTAGAACAAATCGGCATTATCTGCATGCTTTAGACAAATTCCAAACAAAAGCGTCTCACGCTGGAAGAACGGGCCAAGGACCTTAATATGCTTGACGACGGAAAGAGTTCGAGGGTCATCGCAACAAAACTTAACGTTGGCAGAACCCTGTTCCTGAACGTCGCCAAGAGAGAACGAGAAATAATAATGGAGGAGTTTGAAACATACAATTTAAACATGAAGAGACAACGGCTATCAATACCGAACGATGAAATCAACGATCTATGCTACCGATGGTTTAAGGATGCCACATCCACACAAGGGGCATTGTCAGGTCCACTGCTGAGAGAAAAGGCACTTAAATTTAGTAGTGACCTTGGACTTGACAATTTGTATTTTCATTTAATTTCCATTCTTAAAAGCGAAAACAAACACAAAGTACAATTAGCTAAGTATTAATATAAACACCCAAATACCAAAAATTAATAAACTGTCAATTAAAACATCTTACATAATTTCTAAATCCAATGAAAATTTATCACTGATGTCAGATTGTGTCTTAAGCAGTCAATTTGCGGCCGTCCCTTGTGTGGCTGCTTTATACAAGTTTGACTGTAAATAATATTTTTAAACATATTAATAAAAAATATCTGCTTCAGTCAGACAGTCAGACAGACACACAGGCTGGTTAGAATACATGTACTTTTACTAAAAACACTCGCCGTTTTAAATTATAAACCGTTAAAAGAGAATTATAATTGTCATAGAACACTTTCATTGTTAAAGCAAAACAAACAAAAATCTAATAAGTGTAATTCATATTATCTATTATATCAATCAAATATTGAGCAATAACGAAAAGTTAAGTTGTTGATTTTTAATTGAAGGACAGTGAGTTCTAAAAGGTTATATTACTTACCTGTTTTTCAGTTGTTATATATCTGTTTTAATCGTATTTAGTACTTAAACAGTTTTCTTTAATCTACAATAGGTTAACACGTGTGACGTACAACAGACACAATTACATAGTTAATAAATACTATGCCCATATGCAAGCGTGTGAAGAGAGTCGTTTAGATGGTACTCAGTAATAACTGTAATCTGTTAATCCGCCATTATTAGCTGCAAGTGACGTCGCCGGAAGTAAAAAATCACAATTAAAGGTCAAAATTCGTCATTTGATAAAGGGACGTAACGAAATGATTTACGTTTCTATGAATGGTGCAATATATGTGGTTTAGAATAAAACAACACAATTTTTGGAGGATAGTTCCTTGAAAGAAATTTCACCAAACACATTTATTATGCACAATTGTGACAGAACGTGATTAGAATTAAAAGCTTATTTACCTCAGTGCATTTTTCTATATTATTGTCCTTACTCGTTTAAATATATTGATTCAACAACCGCATTTAAAGTATGCACACCACATCAGCATCAGTTTTGTTATTCATGCGATATACATGAACCATTACAAACCATACACGAGTGCTGTTATTCATCTCTTGATACATAATATTTATAGCAAAGACTGCATACTTAAATCTGTATTTGCATACAATGCGCACATGCAACAGTAGAAAATGTATAAGGCCGGTAAACAAACCAGTTTTTAGCGTTATTCGCTTAATTTTGTCTACATCTATGTAAACTGTCCTTGTTATTTCTCACAAAACACCCCCTTAGAACACGTTGACATATGTTCCACGCCTCGTTCCTGCAATGTGTGTCTGTTGCATATCATGATGTGTCTCCTCGCCAGATGGATCACGAGTAGTAGACCTTGTTTCCATGGTTACTTTTGTGTCTGCTTTATTAAGGCTCGAATATAAGTGACCTGTAACAACATTTTTAACTTTTAAAGAATTTACCATTCCGATGTAAACGTTAAAATTAAATTGCCTCCTATTGCAAGTTTGTTGGACACTTTGTCCTTAAAAGCCCGAAAGTAAATACCCTTACCCAAAACGCTGTCAAAAATAAATGAAATAAGAAATAATTGACTTCATGCTTATAATTATTATAAATATTCAAATTGTTATATGTTATAAAAGGAAAATTAGAAAAGGTCTTATCAAAATTTTTACAGATATTTAAATTTTATCTACCTGCAGACCAAGGCAAACAAGGTCATGTTTGTTTTATTTCAAGTAAAATAAACCTACGTCTAAGGTATGTCAAAAGAAAATATACGTAACAATCCTGATAGGATGAATTAGATGACAAGATAAACATATAAACAAGCGCTTTAACTAGAATATACAAATACATTTTTGGATAATGCAGGTTACAAACCTGATGTCCTATAGTTTAGTACATTAGGCTTTCTATCGTTCTTATAATGTTAAACAATTAAACTGACAAACTTACCGTCTTCTTCTCTAGTCTTGATTTCCAGAGTCGTGTAATCTACGCAAAAATAAAATACAACATTTGTGTGTGAACGTAAATGATCCTTAACTTTAACCAGAAATGATATTTGGTGGAACTAACGATGTACTTATACTAACGTAGTATTGTAAAAAATGGAACTCGTGAGCTTTCTTAAACTTTGAAATCTGTTTTAAAAGCCAAGTGTGTTATTCATGTTATTTGTAAGTTAATGATATTGTCTAAACTTGCGGCATATCTTGTTTATAATATTCATTTACTAATCAAATGATGTGCTTATCTCATATAAATATAATGTAAACTTTTTTCTACCTTGCGACACACCATCTAATTCTCTCACTTGACAAACGCGTTCGTTTGTCTGCTTGGTTTCCGATCTAAAACACAAAACAGACAGATATGCAAACATATAAGTGCGCTAATATAACAAACTTTTTATGTTTATCATAAAAAATATGCCTTGGTCTCTGTCAGCATTTACCTAAAAATAATCATAAACATGAATTATAACGAGTGAGTCGTATATTATTAAAGGAACACTTTATTGTAGATGTCTAATGATGTTAAAAATATCAACTTTAATTATCTTAAACTTAAAATATCAATTTACATACAATGACAACGAACATCAAAGCAATAGTGAGTAGAAAATTGAAACAAAGAAGTGCCACGTAGATATTTGAAAAATGTTGATAATACTTAATTCTTTATGAAAAACTCTACTGTGGTTTGCATAAGACGCTAGAAACTACCAATAGTACTGTGACAAACAATGCATTACAAACAACCTTTTTACCAGTAACGGACATACCGAGAATTAACAACAGAGACCTGATTTCTTTCCTTACAAGGACAACACTAACTGCTAACATTGCAGCCATCAAATACGAGATTATATGGACGCATTTAACTTTATACAAATACACATTTTTTTTCCAAAGGAACTTACCGCCGTTTACATACAATGACAACAATGACGACAATTACAATGACGACTAGTCCTCCACCGCCCCCAGCTGCTGCGGATATGATGGTCGTGTCGTCCAGAGACCGGTCCTCCTGGTTCTGTATCTGACTCTTACTGTCCGTATTTGTCACAGAATGTGGTGAAGTGTTGGGAGATATTGTTGTGTATATTCTTGTCGTAAAGAGCGTTATTGTTGACTCATTTGATGGACTGGTCATTTGTGTGATAATTGTTGGTAGATACACTTTCTTGGTGGTAACTGTGAGCAAATACAGAGTTATGATTGCATGTGTTAAAATCAAGGAAAGGTTAACACTGTACATTCATCTAATAAGAAGATAGAATAGTCTTAAACATAACAGAATGATGTCTTGGGTAAAGTAGTTGGGCATGATAATTTGTCTTTAATTGCAATTAGATTTTTTTTTGATATTATCATAATCATTATAATATAATAAAAAAGCAGCTTAAGTGAAAATTAATTAATTAAATTAATTGATTTTTATTAAATTATTTAACACGTTTTGGGTTACTTATTTAATACCTTGCAAAGCACATACATATCTTGTAAATGTTAACATTGTAGTACATTACTAAACAATAGGCTGTATCTCTCTCTCTCCCTTTCTCTCTCTCTTTCTCTGTATCTATCTATATATATCTATATCTATATATCTGTCTATATATCAATATATATATATCTTTCTCTCTCTCTTTCTTTTCTCTCTCTCTCTCTCTCTCTCTCTCTCTATATATATATATATATAGGAGAGAAAGAGATAGATAGATAGAGAGATAGATAGAGAGATAAATATATATATATATATATATATATATATATATATATATATATATATATATATATATATATATATATATATATATATATATATATATATATATCTATATATATATATATATATATATATATATATATATATATATATGAATAAATAAATATATCAATAAATAAATGTGTGTGTGTCTTCATTAGAACGCTCGTTGTACTTTTTGTACATATGGTGACGAAAGTCCCCGGCTGATAGAGGAAAACGTTCACATTAGTAGGTTTATTTGGTGCAGAGGTGTGTGTGTGTATAGGTGGATTGGTTGGTACTAGATTACAAGCAGACCGCTCATAATCAACTTTGCATTGTCTTTGCCATTTAATGGGTTTCTATGTGGATAGGAAGCATTACCATATATTATGTACTTAAGGCATGATCCATCGTCTTATTAACATGTATTATGTACTTACGGCATGATCCATCGTCTTTGTTACAAGGACTACACTCATCGCACAGGAATTGACATGCTGGTCCGAAGTACCCATCTACACAGCTGTGACAGTTGTCGAAGGTATCGGTACAGCTGGTACAATGGACACTGCAATTGTTGCATGTCTCTCTTCCTATAAAAAATCCATCACCACAACCATACGTGCAATTGTCCCGAGTACAGATGCCGTCTGTACAATGTGAGCATGAATACTGACAAGTCGGTCCATAATTACCATCCTTACACTCTAGACAGTAATAGCCAGTTTGAGTACACGTCTTGCAGTTTACATAGCATTTGATGCACAAACTACCAGAGTCAAAGTATCCTTCTCTGCAGCCATATGTACAGATTCCACTGTCCTTATTACATGCCTTATTAAAACACAGTTCGTTGCAGTTTTCGTCACATGATAAACCAAAATATCCATCAGCACAGGTGTAACATACTCCAGAGTTGTAGCAGGAAGTACACTGTACTGGACAGGTGTTGCATGAACCAGATTCCAGATAACTCCCTATATTACATGTCACACATGTGTCGTTGGTGCATGAAGTGCATGCTTCAGAACATGTACTTTGAACACATTTAAAGCCTGGAAATATAACCATAAACATTTAAAAAGTCGAATATTGAACATATTACTTTGATTTGTTAAGTACATTGTAAGAAACTAAGACTATGGTCACATCTATACATTTCATAGAAAACCTCAGCATAACACAACACTAACGCTCAAGGTATAACGCTCAAAATGTTTGTGTGGAACATAAATGTGTTTTGAATTGAATATAATTAAAATGTGTTATCGGTTAAAATACTGTATCCCTTTACTTTAAATCGCAATGGTTCTAATAAGATCCTTAAAGTAGACATTCTGTACTTGTTCATACCAAAAAATGGCAATGCGTTATAAGAATTGTAACAAACAATCGAATGCGACCAGGAACTTCCTTGAGATACTCACATGCAAGCTACATATACAAATAACAATAAAGCTCTGGGGCAAGATATACCAAAGAGAAGCAAGAAAAATAAAAAGGTTTTGGAAAATTATCTCAAGGCTGGTGCTATTTTCTGGAATTATTTAAACATGCTAGTTGAATGCGCATCTACAATGCATCACAATTAAAACGGTAGATGCATAACATTTGTTGATGTTTCTTTTTCCACCATCACAGCATCCCAGCAAAAGGGATAGCTTAATTTCGCAAATGTGTGTCATGTACGTAAACAAATAAAAAACAACAACAACAAAAAACAACAGCAACAACAACAAAAACAACAACATCAACAGTTACAAATAAATAACAAGATTATTGCTTTTTCTGTTGACTTTTTTTCAAAACTAGCAAACTAGAAACTAAAAAGCATGCAATACAAACCAGTATTTAAGTTGTACTTACCCACTAGCAAGAAGATGAACAGCAGCAGCACCAAGTTGTTCGCTTCAAACCTGTTGAAACATTCTAATCAATGTGAATTAAACATACAACTATAGCTTATTCAGCATATCAAATACAGAGCAAAGCAGAACTATAAGTTAACTATAATAACCGAAAAAATCAACGATGTAAAATTATTTATGACATCGATTTAAAAAGAAAGAAAACATTATATATCGCCTTAAAACATGTCGAGTCTCCCCATTAATTAAATTTGAACAAATGTACATCGCACACCCTGGACAATCCTCAAATCTCCTCACTGTACATCTTACCTTAAACTTAGACTTTAAGCGATGTGTTAACAAAATAATATAAACATTGTACTTACATTGTCCTTATTGTCCTTTCCTTCTTAAAGTCTTCAATATTTACGTTACCTCTTAACACATAAACATATTAGTCAATACTACACACCCTTGAAAATACACAGTAAGATCTTGCGAAAAGGAAGTAAACGACACATATTCTTTGTTTGTTTACTGTGCTTTGATATTTTCAGTGTGTTTAAAACAGTCTGCACGTTCCGCTTCACAAACTTAAAATAGCGTATTCTCTACAAACATACCCAGGCGCACTTTCTACCGTCGGGGTTCAATAAATCTACATCATTTTATCTGTTGGGTAGGTTTATAAATAAATGACGCAAGTTTCTTTTGTAAAACGCATTTAAAAGACAAAACGGTATCATTTGGGGAAACATATTTTGCACATAAACGTACCGGTAGTGTTTAATCTTAATTCTTGTACGCACGTGAAATGTGTGTCAGAAGCGTATGCGCTTAATATTGGATACGTTGACATGCCTAGAACGGATAAGCACCTTATTAAACTGGTCCGCCTGGCTAGGTGTTTTCATAATTCGACGATCTAACAAGGAAGTTGATTTCAACATTTGTATTGTAAATTATCCATGCATTGATAGTGACTCACCTCGTGCTACCTCATATGGTATTTATATATCCCAACTTACAAAGGTTGCAGGAGTTTGTATTAACGTAGAAGATTTCAATGATAAAGTTTATCACTTTAAATTTGTTAAAACAAGGCTCCAAAATTAATATCTTTTTAAATATTGTAATAGTGACTTTATTTCTGCATGCATTTAATTGAAATATCCTATTTAAGATAAACAATCAAGGTTCTCAATAACTCTTTGACCGTATAACACAACTTTTTAGGAAACTTATTGCTAATTGGTACAATCCGGGAATCCTCGTTGACCCTTTACAGTCAAGAAATAGCCTTTATTTTAAATTTCCCTGTGACCGGACAGGTCAATGACATTCCATGACTACGATGACTTTAAACCATGATTTGGAACAGAAAATCAAAAGAATAATTTTTACGACTAGAATCAAACTACGAAAGGAGGGAGAGAAAAATTTAACGACTAAACATACAACCATAGTTTGCACACGGCCCGAAAACCTACCATCCAGTATAAATTATAAGTCAAAATCATCATCTAGGCCTTTCCCATTTACTCTCGATTCAACCAGGTCATGAATCAGAGAACAATTCTGTATAGGGAACAAAACTTGTTTGATTTATTCGTTGGATTTATTTAAATCAAAGATAAGTTGTTTGTTAGAATTTTGTCAGAAGAACTCTGTAATATATAATTCACGGATCTGAAAATTTACTTTAAACAAATAATTGTTAAACATTAGATTTAGAAACTTGCTGATACGAAGTTGTGTTAAGCAATTGTATTAAGAACTTCGCGATCTAATAGTAAATCAATTATCGAAGCAATGAGTTACTGAACTACCAGATTGTTAACTTAAGCATTGCTATTAATTTTAGATTCATATTATATATTTGAATATGTTATTTCTGTATTGTTTGCCAACACTATTTTCATAACATTATTAATAATAACCTTGTATTTTAAAAACGTATTCGATCTTGTTTGTTCATTTTTGTCCGTATTATAAAGACAGGTTGTTACAATTAACTAATCACTAAAGTTACGAACCTGTAGATAGATAACAAATTCGCGAAAGAAACACAACGCATGTAAATAAAGATATAAGATAAAATTATAACCATTATACCATGATGAGCAAACGACGCTGATGTAGCCGATGGTAGTTGAACCACATAACATAATTAATTAGAATAATTGATTAACTATAATTAAATTAAACTAAAGACTGCTAAGTCAAAAGCCGTCGGGCTACACTGGATTGGAAGTGTTTGTACTGCGATAATACCTTTGATTCCAGAATAGAGTTGTGGTCTCTTTACTCTGGTCAGTGCTGTATGACGTCATTTGCGCAATTAATAAAGGAGAACCATAACAGAGCATTCATGAATAACGGCCACAGACTCAATAATCCTTCCTTTGCCTGCGGCGTCTATCGTCTGCTGTGCTAAGGTTAAGCAGGTTGAGAAAATATCACTCTTGAAATGTACAGACAGCATTTGTATGGTACATTATATACATATGAATGTAAACGGACTGCTTAATACGTGTTGTCGCACGTGAAAGTAACTGTGCAGTTTGGCAGTATTTTATTACTTTTCTTATTTTCATTTTCGTCACCGTTTTTTGTTTGTTTTATTTATTTTTTTTCCCTCATCCCATTATCACTGTCATCGTTGTCGGTCGTCATCAATATCGTGTTTTTCAATTGATCCTTATAATCACCGTTGTTGTCATATGTATGGTCATTGTTATCTTATGACTTCATACCATTTAACATGACCTAGTATGATACATTGTATCTAACATTTCTCCAATCCTAGTACATAGTGAGGTAAGGTGAAACGTTATCGCTTGGTTACTTTGAGTCTGTATCACCTTATTTAATCAAGGTTAATTCGCAACTACATAGTTGGACATGTTGAGTCTACCTGACAAACGTACTTGTATTTTTTGTTATCATTACATCAATTATGATTGTTTCGGTAAAAGTCTGAGTTTTATAATGTCCATTGCTAGAAGTAGTGGTAGTAGTGTTTTTGTTATTATAGTTTGCTTTATTTTGGGGGATGGTCTCATTAGTTTATGTATATTTTTTTTTTGTATTCATGTCTAACGCAAGTGTTTGCATTCCACTGCACATGTGTGTATTATTACTTTAAAATTATGCGTGTTTACAGTGTCTATTACAATCATGTGTTGCTAATATGTCTATATGCTCATTAGTTTTTTTCTAAAAATTCCTGTAAGCATTTATGTTTTAGTTAACACCAATGTAGTCCTAAAAGAAAGACAATACAAGTTATGCATAAGGTATCTCCTCTATGTCTGAATAAGATCAATTCTGAAAACATCATTTAGCTTCTTCATATACTAAAACGTTGATCATTTAAATTTTTATAGCACTGTTGAGAAATATCCAATATTGATAACTGGGTACGAACCATGTTTAGTCCAATTACTAAACTGCGAATCACTATAATAACATTCATATACACTGCAGGGAATTAACATATTAAATAACAGTGTTGACACGGTTTTATAATAACTCTTGAGGACTAAAATTTCAAATAATGCTTGTACTAGCAACGTGATATTTTAAAAGAAAAGCTGGGCTAAAACTCCGCTTTCAGTTCTATTTCCTGTGCCATCATCGTTAAAACATGTGTTGAGACATAGAAATATTCTGATAAAATCATGTGGTCTTCTTCGTTCTCTTTCTTATTTCTTTTAGATTATTCATTACCTTATGGACTACATTCCTTCTTTGCGTGTTATCGACTGATGTTAAGCGCGATAACACCAATTTCCCGTGTTAACGCACATTTATGTGCCCTGGTCCGAGATGTATAACCAGTTTTCATTTAAAGTCCTTACTTTTACAGTTGTAAGATGTTGTTGAAGCTTACCGTGCTTCCTTTGAGTAGGTCCAAGACTGTTTACATAAGTATTATTCATACATCATGCGGAAGCTTTTCTATCTAAACTATTTTCCGAGCTAAAACCTGAACTAATCGGAAAGGTCGTTAGATAAATGTCTGCAATAATCAACTTCTTTAAATTCGTAATAGGTGTTGTTTCTGTCAAATATCAACAACTGCCATCATGTGCCCATATTTTCCAGAGGACTAAGTTAAGGGTCTCTTTAACCGATGATGGCCTTATTTTTACGATAAGGGGGGTACGTGGAAAACATATCTAGCTGTCGGACTAATATGCACAACGCCTAATGTCGAGCAATATTAAGACCAAACAAGGAGGAAGTGACTGATGTTTGAGTGAACACTGCAGGTAATCGGATCAGGCGTTTAAACCAATCGTAAGCAAATCACGTTATACTGTCTGTATAACGAATTTCTGCATGAATTGTTTAAATATTTTAACACTTACACAGTACGTTTAAAACTATATTATCCGGTGTATGAATCCAATTCCCCCTTTTACTGACAGACAGTTCTAAGGCAGGAGCTGTTGGGTTGTCTCAGTTAGTGTGATATGTCTCGTCCTGTTGTTTTTGTCATGACTCATTTAACTTGTTTGCCCAATTATGGATTTTCATCCACATATTACACTTTCTAATTTATATAAAAACAAGGAGAGCTTTATCATATTTTGCATCCCTGATCACAATTATCTTACCTGTGCGGTATTGCGGTCGTAAACTATCTCATAAAATATGTTGTCATAGGATTTTAACGTACATATTTTCTTTTGACTTCAATTGAAAATTTGTACTTCAATTTCGTCTAATTTTGAACAGGTTATTACATCGCAGTACACTAATTCCTTGGTAAAAAATCCCTTGTTCATGTAAATTATTTCTTAGACTGTTATTTAACGTTCCCCTTCCAAAACAATAATTCCCGTTTTTCGAATACAACGGGTAATTACTTTTAAAGGTTAAGCAATTGGATGCTGAACCTCCAACTTTAGAGTATAACAAATATGGTTAAGATGCTGGAAGTTGTGGGTTCGAATACCTTTGCGTCAATAAATGCGCAAATATGTATAATTATCAAATGAAGAGAACAGACAATAAACATACAGAAGCCAAATAAACACAATTGTTTTTTATTAAGACGTTTTTTACACGATTAGCTGGCACAATGTTACATGCAACTTCCAACTGAGCCTTTATGGTCGTGGATCTCATCCCTGTTCACTATAAGATCAAACTCGGCTCACTTTGTTTTGGTCAGACTTTTGAGCCATATACTTATAGTTGCGAATTGTTGGTACTGAATTAATTGTTTCACTGAAAAATATGTCATTTAACAAACACTTTAGTGTAAAGGAGGTAACATAAAACAAATCAGTTTATTTTAGACACTGAAAGATGTCCGATTGCCTATCTAATTAATTATCTATTTTCGTTTATTTTCTAACATCACATAAGGCGGCGTTAATTGCTTGCTTTCTGATTGAAAGTGAAGACAACATCTTTTGATCCGTTTATTTTTTATTTGGGTGTTAACGGATGTTTTTCAAAAAGCAATAATGACGAATTATTTCTAGGTTGGTTTGAAACTTAATACATTGTTAAGTGTGCGTGCATTTCATTATTTAATATCCCGAAATATATGACTAAATGCAAAATATACAGTACGTAGCTTTGAGACAACGAGAGCGTTCTTTTTTCAGATATATGTCGACAAACGGCAGCCTGGATTTCTTTATTTTGCTTCAAGCGTCACAAGCTAAATGTACTTTTTGAAACTTCCTATATGTCACCGTTTTTCCTACAGACTTTTAGAAACATCTGCATTCTAAAATGAATAGAAATGGTTTCTAAACGAAGGAGAAATAAAAACATATATATTCAAGAAAGTTCGACTTCAAAAAGTACAACAACGGTACTCTCTGAAAAATTGCGTTTTGATGGGGGAAAGCAGATCTCAGACTCTGTCGATGATACAATCTACGCACGAAACAGCCGCAATGTCTAGGACAATATATGAGTGGTATAACACCTTTAAAGATGACCCTACGCGTGAGCCCACCGACCTTCCGAGGACTGGACGTCCGAGTGTAAAGGCAGGAAAGGCACACGAAATTGAAGCATTATCGAGATCTGACAGGAGATTGACTGTACGTGATATCGCTCTGAAAACTGGACTTGGATCCGCTTCAGTTCTTGTCATCATCATAAATGAATTAAATATGACAAAAGTAAGTTCCCGCTGGGTCCCCCGCCTACTGACCAGTCAGCAAAAGCTACAGCGAGTCGCCGACAGCAGGGCCTTCCTGAAACAGTACAGACAACTCGGGGACAGGTTCTTGGAATACATCATCACAGCTGATGAAACCTGGGTTAGTGTATATGATCCCAAAACCAAACAAGACAGTTCTGTATGGAAAACCCCTAATTCGCCTGTAAAAGCTATAGTAAAAACCTCTGCCAAAAAGCTGATGTTCATAGTCTTTTTCGACATGAGGGGAGTCATTCTTTGCCACTGGAAAGGCAGTGACAGCGCAGTACTACTCAAAGGTAGTGTCACATTTTATCTATTTTTATACTAATATTTGTTACTGTATACAGTTAAAGAAACCGTCGTTTTAAAAATAATATTACTTCAAGTTTTGCATGCAGATGGTTGCATAGAAGCAAACATTTTCTCATTGCAGGTGCTCCGACGTGATCTGATTAGGGCGGTGAAGAAGAAGAGACCAGAGAAAGAGGGCAAATTCTTCCTGCATCACAAAAACGCCACGCCCCATCCATCATCTGTCACAAGTAGGGTGCTTGCTGAGAGAAGAATTGGTACCATAGCCCACCCACCGTATTACCCTGACCTAGCGCATTGTGACTTTAGGCTGTTTCTTACAATTAAGCGTGACTTGCGTGGCCACCGCTTCGACGACGTCGAGTACCTGCCCGTTGGTGTCAGGGAGTACGTTCGAAGAATTCCGTCAGGGGAATTTAAAAACTGCTTCAACTCATGGGTACACAGACATCAGAAGTGTGTTAAGTACATTGAGGGGTATTTTGAAAAGAATTGAACATTTCAGACTGTTGCAAATGTGAACTATTCGTTCAGTACACCTAGGTGCCCCGCTGACGTCGACCTAGCGTTACTATGGTGACAACAGATTCTACGCAGCTGACAGTTATATCAAAAGCATATGTTTAATCAATGCAATATACCTACATCTATATTCATGGAGAAAATCATAGAAAAAAAAACAACAAAACAATACGGCACTTGTCCCGAAACTTTTCGAACATCCCTCGTAATACAGGTTGTGTAATATATAAATGAGGAAAGGCGTTAAATCAAGCCCAATTTAGATAATTAATCACATATTGCATATCTAATTGCGTCTGTTCACGTCCTCTTCAGATCATGTCCGAGTACAAATTGTGTTTTCCTGGCAACTTAGGTGGGATTACGGTCCTGTTATTGTCTTGTCGTTCAGCAGATTTTGGATCCATTGTCACCACAGTGGATGCCTTGTTTGGTAATGAGTAGAGGTCGTCTGTGTAAATGGAAAAACGAAGAGACTTAGGATAAAGTACGATTTTTCTTACAATTTGAATGGCTATTATTGAAATGCAGTAATATACAAGAAGGATAAATGTCAACTTACATGGCTATACAGCTTGTCTGTATATTAGTTCATTGTATCTGCTTTAACTCACGATGCAAGTGCTAACTGTAAGTTGTCTCATTTTGATGGAAAAGTTTTATTTACAATGTTTGTTTGATAGAAAAACCTTCAGGAAGTGCGGGGTTGGAGCGCTCCACAAACCAGGTTTAAGCACCCCAGTCGGCTATTTTGCCGACTGACCATTCCAAGACGGTAACTGCTGTTTTTTTCTTTTTGTGTGTTATGTCTCGTCTCTGTGTTTTGTCATATTTACATTTACCCTGTTTGCCTTTGTCTAGAGGTAGTTTGGATTTAAATATCTGTGGAAATTTTTATACGACCTTTTTTTTACCAATTGTGAATAATGCAAATACTCAATTTATTTACATGAATGTGTAAAGCCCTTTTACAACGTTGGCGAGTAGAATATTTATCAACATCATATATGTATATGTGTGCTCATGGTAGAAACCATTCATATAAATTGAGACACGATTACAGAAGCTAATATGAGTACAACTCATTTTATATGCTGGTATATTGTTCCATCTATGAAAATAAAAAATGTATCTTTGTAACAACTATTGTTCAATGCAAAAGGTATCTGGATGAAGTAAAGTCCCATTGATTAATTCATCTTATATTTTGAGGAGTTAAAAGATATCTTACCATTGTTTTTCATTTCTTCTTTATTTTTCTCGGTATGTGCGTTAGTCGATGTTCGTATGCTTTCATCTATATCTGTAACAATTGCATAATCGTTAAGAATACAGTTCAAACTTGGTATGTGGGAACCTGTTGCGGGGCAAAATAACACAAAAAATTTCTCTATATACAATGATTTTAGCAATCTAATTAAGGTAAATCATTTTAAGATATGACATTTAAATTATTTTTAATATTTACCTCACATCTGGTATAAATATAATCGGTAGAAGTGTAGTGCAACAGAAACACAACGATGCAAACATTGTTTTGGTGTGTGAGTTTTATTTTATTATAATTTTTATCCCTTAAATTCTTATCCGTATGACTCAGTTCAAAATTGATATGAACGTTCCTGTTGACGAGTAGAAAGGACACGTAATTCTACCATCTGCATTTTCTTGTCTGCCAGCCATGTTTTTCCGAGAATTCCCTTGTGCAGTTAACAGGAAGCTTAGGATAAGTTCGTGTTTCCAATACTTATATGCAAAGTCCATTAGTTTTAGAGGATCAATAGTATGCAATATTCAACGTCTAGCATTTAGGGAACCTAATTAAACCCAGGAGCCTAGCCCATGTCTACCGATTCCCATAAATGATAGTATTGTAGACAAATCACTCTTCTTTTAATAATAATTCAATGCATAAGACATACTTCACTTTGAAATATAGTTTAACAAAGTATAATAAGAAATGTAAAGATTGTATACTTACCGTCTGCAGATATGTAATTCTCGTTCTCTGTCATGTCTATGTTTTCGGCTAAAGTGCCTGGCTGTTTTCTTTTTCCACTAAAATGTAAGACAATTCCAACTCGTATAGCGGATTGCATTTGTAACTTATTAGTTTGTTTAATGAACGGATTCAAGAAGGGTAAATTAGTTTTAAAGTTAAACAATTAGATTACAACTAAAACGCAATAAAAGCGCACAATATATAAGCAACAATATTGTTAAATGGTATTATACACTGAAAAGTTTCACACGGATATGTATTTGGACAATTAGTATAATTGCAAAATCGAATTGGCCTCGTCAAATACATGATACATTATATAAAAAAAGTCGACTGAAACATTTGTTTTTCCGCCAGTGGATAAGGAAGATTCAATCAAACCAGCAATATTCACCTACTGAAAAAGGATAAACCTTTTAAAATTCTCTTAAACTTAATCAAATGTATTTAGATAACTAAATCAAATTTTGTTTAACACACATGCATGTTTATCTGCGAGCCCATAGCCCACATACTTGGTGGGTATTACAGCTAGAGCCCTTTTTAAACAAAAATATAACAGCAATAAAATCAGTAATAATAAAATATGTCAGGACATGCTTGGTAGGATAGATTCCCATAAAGGGCCCTTTAAACAGCAGCATCAGATAAGACTTTCGACCTATGTAACTTATGTAATGACACGGCTGATAGCGTGTAGTCCCTTTAGGATCCCCTTAAAAGCAATATTCATCTATCTGTGTGTGTGTGTGTGTGTGTATACTGCACTATCCCATACTCTTTTGTATTGTCCAAAACAAACATGCATTTACATAACAATGAGTAACATGTTCATAACTTCCTAACCAATACTGATATAACCCAACATCTGTAATATCGCATGTTGACAGCTAGTATAAACAATCTTTTAGTGTAAACAAACACAGTGCTACTAATATAATGTATAAACTTGGAGATTTTTCTGTACAGCTGAAGAAAACCTATGGTTTACTGTATCAATCCAGAGTCAGCATAATTGCAATATTAAGACTCAATATCCCACTATAATATTTAACCACCTTTACGCTTCAATTGTCGATGTAATAAGGATTTTAACACTATTGCATAAACGTTTAACGCTCAATTGCCCTGAGGGATGGATGTGTGTGTGTGTGTGTGTGTGGGGGGGGGGACTTTCCACTTATATGTATGAATGAAACATGTATGTATGAAATGAACATACTAAGGAATGGCTTTGTGCGCGATTAAGTGAGAAAGTGAGAAGTGAGTTACTAAAATACTTGTAACATTTAATATATGGTTAACATTCTATTGAAGATGTTAAGATGTTAAATCCATGGTCAATGACCGTCAACTTTCATAACATAAAACAAAACATAAAAATGCAAATCTCACACTTGTTAAATTAGTATCGTAATGAGGTACTCGGTAGGATCCCTTTTACTCATTGGGTACATGCCGGGGTACAATGCGGATGGATATGAAATATCAAATAAAATAGTTATAAGAAACTACATGTAATATTGTATTACCTGGCTAAACAAGTAGTGATTATTAGGCCTAGGATAACCCAGTGGAAATGGGTGTGTCTGACCGGATAGAGAGAAAGGTTTCTATCATGGAGATTTTAGCAATTATTAAACACGATGAGCACAGTAAGCCCATCTTCATCAAGTGAGACGTATTACTTTATAACCGTCCTCGCTGTTAAAGCACTGTATACTACAAAACATCTATGACTGTATGAATCTTTCTACTGTGATATTGGTGAAATGTTGAGGCGGGAAGGGCACTTGAAAGAAAGCAGTCAAAGCTTTGAACAACCCCCAAATAGCGAAAACGAACGTCAAACGAATGGCGACTAGAAAATTGAAACAAAGAAGTGTCACGTAGATATTCGACAGATGTTTATTATACTAATATGAAAATGTTTACTTTGTCTTGCATAAGAGGCCAGAAACTATCAATAACACTGTGAAAAACAATGCACTACATAACAATAAATGCTATTTTACCATTAAGGGACATACGGAGAATTAACATCAGAGACCTGATTTTATTTCTTTTCTTACAAGATCAGCACCAACTGCTACGATTGAAGCCATCGAATACGAGATTATATAGACACACGTAACTAGTTCAATACACATACACATTTTTAAAATTATGTTTCAAAAGATCTTACCGTCTTTTACATACAAAGACAACAATGACAGCAAGTACAATGACGACTAGTCCACCACCGCCCCCAGCTGCTGCGGATATGATAGTCGTGTCGTTCAGAGACCGGTCGTCCTGGTTCTGTTTCTGACTCCTGCTGTCCGTATTTGTCGCAGAATGTGAGGTGTTGGTAGACGTTGTTGTGTATAATCTTGTCGTTAGGAGCGATGTTGTTGACTCTTTTGATGGACTGGTCATTTGTGTGATAATTGTTGGTAGGTACACTTTCTTGGTGGTAACTGAACAAATACAGAGTTACGATCGTGTAAAAATCAAGAAAAGGTTAACACTGTACATTCATCTAATAAGTACATAAAACAGTGTTCAACATTACAATAATGTCTTAGATATAGTAGTTGTTTGCAAACTATTAAGGCATGATAATTTGTCTTTTTTTATTAGATACTTTTGATATTATCATAATCATAACAATATAATAAAAAACAGCTTAAGTGAAAATTAATTAACTAAATTAATTGCTTTTTTAAATTTATTTAACATGTTTTATGCTACATATCATCTCCTGTTTGTCTATCTATCTATCTGTCTGTCTGTCTGTCTGTCTGTCTGTCTGTCTGTCTGTCTGTCTATCTATCTATCTATCTTTCTATCTATCTATCTATCTATCTATCTATCTATCTATCTATCTATCTATCTATCTATCTATCTATCTATCTATCTATCTATCTATCTATCTATCTATATATCGATAAGAGAGAGAGAGAGAGAGAGAGAGAGAGAGAGAGAGAGAGAGAGAGAGAGAGAGAGAGAGAAAGAGGGAGAGAGATAGAAAGAGAGAGACAGACAGACAGACAGACAGACAGACAGAATAAATAAATTAATAAGTGTGTGTGTGTGTCTTTAGCAGAACGCTCATAATCAACTTTGCATTGATTTTGGCCTTTAATTGTTTTCTTTGTGGATAGGAAGCAATAGCATGTAACATGTTCTTACTGCATGACTCATTACATACTTAGAACTAGTTTATTTCAGCACATCCACATGAATTTTATCGCGACCCCGTTACGTTGCCCAAACGTGAGTTAAAAGGAGGTTATGCCAAAGTTTCTAAATAGGCCTTCTTTACAAGGTACATAATTGCGGTTACCTTTTTCTCATGACATTTTTAAATGGTTGTAATTTAGTATGTTTAACACTCTATTATGTATGTTTTATAATGCATGTGAATTTCACATCCTAATCATTGTTTATATTTTGTTACTGTCCATCATCTTTAATCATGCCGGGACCTGGCTAAACAATTCCGCCCGTTGAACTTATTGTACATATGGTGAGGAAAGTCCCCGGCTGATAGAGTAAAACGTTCACATTAGTAGTGTTATTTGGTACTGAGGTGTGTGTGTGTGTGTGTGTGTCGGTGGGGGGGATTGGTTGGTGCTAGACTACTAGCAGACCGCTCATAACCAAATTTGCATTGTATTTGGCATTTAATGGGTTTCTTTGTGGATAGGGAGCATTAACATGTATCATGTACTTACGGCATGATCCATCGTCTTTGTTGCAATTACTACACTCATCGCACTGGAATTGACATGCTGGTCCGTAGTACCCATCTATACAGCTGTGACAGTTGTCGAAGGTATCGGTACAGCTGGTACAATGGGTACTACAATTGTTGCATGTATCTCCTCCTATAAAATATCCATCAACACAACCATGCGTGCAATTGTCCTTTGTACAGCTGCCGTATTTACAATGTGAGCATGAATACTGACATGTCGGTCCATAGTTACCATTCTTACACTCTAGACAGTCATTGCTAGTTTGAGTACAGGTTTTGCAGTTAACATTGCATTTGTTGCACAAACTACCAGAGTCAAAGTATCCTTCTCTGCAGCCATATGTACAGATTCCACCGTCTTTATTACATGTCTTATTCAAACACAGTTCGTGGCACTTATCGTCACATGACAAACCAAAGTATCCTTCAACACAGGTGTAACATACTCCAGAATTGTTGCATGAATTACACTGTACAGAACAGTTGTGACATGAACCAGATTCCAGATAACTCCCTTTATTACATGCCACACATGTGTCGTTGGTGCATGAAGTGCATGCTTCAGAACATGTACTTTGAACACATTTTAAGCCTGGAAATATAACCATAAACATTTAATAAGTCGAATATTGAACATATGACTTTGATTTTTTAAATACATTTTTAAAAACTAAGACTATAGTCACATCTACAAATTTCATAGAAAACCTCAGCATAACACAACACTTACGCCCATGGTATAACGCTCAAAATGTTTGTGTGGAACATAAATGTATTTTGAGTTGAATGTAATAATATGTGTTAACGGTTGAAATACTGCATCCCATTACTTTACACCGGAATGTTTCTAATAAGTTCTTTAAAGTAGACATTCTGTACTTGTTCATACCAAAAATGGCAATGTGTTATGAGAATTCTAACAAACAATCGAATGCGACCACGAACTTCCTTGAGATACTCATATGCAAGCTAAATATATAAATAACAATAAAGCTCTGGTGCAAGATATACCAAAGTGAAGCGAGAAAAAAAAAGTTTTGGAAAATTATCTCAAGGCAGATGTTTCTATTTTATGGAATTATTTAAACATGCCAGTTGAATGCGCGTCTAGGATGCGTCACAATTAAAACGGTAGATGCATAACAATTGTTGAAGTTCATTTTACCCCCATAACAGCATCCCAGCAAAAGGGATAGCTTAATTTCGTAAATGTGTGTCATGTACTTGAACAAATAACAAAAAAAACTAAACAAAAAACAACAACACCAAAGAAACAACAACAAACAAACAACAGCAACAACAACATAAAAAATCAACAACAACAGTTACAAGTAAATAACAAGATTATTGCTTTTTCTGTTGACTTATTTTCAAAACTTGCAACTAGAAACTAGAAAACATGCAATACATACCAGTATTTAAGTTGTACTTACCCACTAGCCAGAAGATGAACAGCAGCAGCACCAAGTTGTTCGCTTCAAACCTGTTGAAACATGCTAATCAATGTGAATTAAACATAAAACTATAGCTTATTAAGCATATCTAATACAGATCAAGGCAGAATTATAAGTTAATTATGAGGACTGAAAAATCAACAATGTAAAATTATCTATAACATCGATTTAAAAAGAAATAAAACATTATATATCGCCTTAAAACATGTAGAGTCTCCCCACTAAGTAAATTTGAACAATGTACATCGCACACCCTAGACAATCCTCAAATCTCTACATTGTAGATCTTACCTTAAACTTAGTCTTTAAACGATGTGTTAACAAAATAATATAAACTTTGTACTTACATGGTCCTTATTGTCTTTCCCTTCTTAAAATATTCAATATTAATGTTACCTCTTAACACATAAACAAACTGGTTTATACTACACACCCTTGAAAATACACAGTAAGATCTTGCGAAGAGGAAGTAAACGACACATATTCTTTGTATATTTACTGTGCGTTGATATTTTCAGTATGTTTAAAACAGTCTGCACTTTCCGCTTCACTGACTTAAAATAGCGTCTTCTTTCATACATACCCAGGCACACTTCATTGTCGGAGTTCAATAGATCTACATCATTTTATCAGTTGGGTAGGTTTATAAATAAATGACGCAAGTTTCTTTTTTAAAAAGACAAAAAGGTATCTGTTGGGGAAACATATTTTGCACATAAAGGTACAGGTAGTGTTTAATCTTAATTCTTGTACGCACGTGGAATGTGTGTCAGAATCTTATGAGCTTAATATTGGATACGTTCACATGCCTAGAACGGATAATCACCTTATTAAGCTGGTCCGCCTGCGTAGGTGTTTTCATAAATCGACGTTCTAACCAGGAAGACGATTTCAACATTAGTATTGTATATTATCCATGCCTTGATAGTGACTCACCTCGTGCTACCTCATATGGTATTTATATATCCCAACTTACAAAGGTTGCACGAGTTTGTATCAACGTAGAAGATTTCAATGATAAAGTTTGTCACTTTAAATGTGTTGAAACAAAGCTCCAAAATTTAAGATTTTTTTTAATATTGTAATAGTGATTTTATTGCTTTAAAATATAATAACAGTATAAAAACACTCATGCAGCAAGGCATCAGTTTGCATGCATTTAATTGATATATCCTATTTAAGATAAACAATCAAGGTTCTCAATAACTCTTTGACCTTATGACACAACTTATCAGGAAACTTATTGCTAATTGGTACAATCCGTGAATCCTCGTTGGCCCTTCTTGTGACCGGACAGGTCGATGAAAGTCCATGACTACGATGACTTTAAACCATGATTTGGAAGTTATTGTTTAAACTTCTCTACTTTACAGCCGTACCCTATATAGACGAGACAACTAAACAGTATGCATTTACTTTACGTGAACTTGCACAGTAGCTATAACTTGGGGAGTTTTGTTTGTTTGTTATTACTTGATATGTCATAAATTCTCGGTTTATAATAAAATGACATTTGGATGTCATTGCCTAAAATTACAATTCAATTTGTTTTTTCTGGTTCAGATACTTTCTAAAATTCGATAATTTTCTGCATGTTTTAAAATTGCCATTTTGATTTTGTCAAAATGGATCACTGCATTTCTATCGTCATTTACATGTTCTAACTTGGTTTGTTATATTTCAAACGACTCTCTCTGTGTCTCTCTCCGTCTCTCTCCGCCTCTCTCTGTCTCTTTGTCTCTCTGTCTCTTTCTTGCAGAACCCTGAGTAAGCGAGGCTTTTATCTCCTGTATATATTGTACATGTTAACATTGAATATATATTCCGTTATTGTAAGTGTTAATTTGTGTGTATATACTATTCTTTCATCAGTTTGCAAATCGCGGTACAGGAGCTTGATGTCAGTTATCTCACTTTGATAGTATTTTTCTAATAACTCTATTTGTTTCTGAGAAAGCCCTTCAGAAAGTACGAGATTAGACCACTCCACAAGCTAAAGGTTTAAACCGCCACTCAACAATACTTGAAAGTCTATGTGTACTCGTTATTTTAATGCGGTCATGCGCTAGAGGTGTGACAGTTGGCGACCTTCACACTTGCACAAGAAAACTTTTTTGATCGATACTGGCTTTAATTACACAGGCTGCTATCGATATTCGCATTAAGTGCAAATTCGCGGTCGTTTAAGTCACGTGGTTGTGTTTGTTTCGATTTGCTCTAGTAACGTATTAAATGCAGCCATTGTTTATGCTTGAAATATGAATGCATCGATTATATTTTTATATTTGAAATTTCCATAATTTATATATTTTAATTGGTTTATTGCCAGTAATCAAACTGATTTCACCTACAAACAATCACGAGACTATAAATCGGCATTATCTGCATGCTTTATACGAATTCCAAACGATAGTGTCTCACGCTGGAAGAACGGGTCAGCGCCGTCAATATGAATGGAAAGAGTTTGAGGGTCATCGTATCAGAACTTAACGTTGGCAGAACCCTGTTCCAGAACTACGCCAAGAGAGAAATAGAAATAATGGAGGCGTTTGAAACATGCAATTTAAAAATGAAGAGACAATGTCGATAAACACCGAACGACGAAATCCTCGATCTATGGTACCGCTGGTTATGGGTGCCACATCCAGACAAGTGTGAGTGTCAGGTCCTCTTCTGAGAGAAAAGGCACTTAAATTCAGTAGTAACCTTGGACTCGACTATTTTCTTTTTCAATTCTTAAAAACGAAAACAAACACAAAGTACAATTAGCTAAGTATTAATATACATGCAATACAAAAATAAATTAAACAATCAATTCAAACATCTTACTTAATTTCCAAATTCAAAGACAATTTATCACTGATGTCAGATTGTGTATTTAGCAGTCAATTTGGGGCCGTACATTGGGTGCCTGCCTAATACCAGTTTGACTGTACATACTATTTTTAAACATATTAATATAAAGTATCTGCTTCAATTAGCCTGACGTACAGGCTGTTAAGAGTACATGTACTTTTACTAAAACACTCGCCGTCTTAAATTATTAACCGTAAACAGAGAATTATAATTGTAATTGAACACTTTCATTGTTATAGCAACAAAAATCTAATAAGTGTAATTCATATTATGTATTATAGCAATTAAATATTGAGCAATAATGAAAAGTTAAGTTGTTGTATTTTAACAAGATTTTTTTAACTGAGGGACAGTTAGTTCTAAAAGGTTATATTACTTACCTGTTTTTCAGTTATTATATATTTGTGTTAATTGTATTTAGTACTTAAACAGTTTTCTTTAATCTACAACACGTGTGACGTTAAACAGACACAATTACATAGTTAATAATATGCTCATATGCAAGAGTGTGTAGAGAGTCATTGAGATGCTACTAAGTAATAACTGTGCTCTGTTAATCCGCCATTATTAGCTGCAAGTGACTTCGCCGGAAGAAAAAGTTCTCAATTAAACATCAAAATTCTTTGATAAAGGAACGTAACCAAAAAAGTTTACGTTTCTATGAAATGGTGATATATATGTGGTTTAGAAAAAAGCAACACAATGTTTGGAGGATAGTTCCTTGAAAGTAATTTCACTAAACACATTTATTATGCACACTTTTGACAAAACCTCATTAGAACTGAAAACTTATTTACCTCAGTGTTGTATTCAATATTCTTTTTTATATTCATTTAAATATATTGAATCAACAACTGCATTTAAGGTATGCACACCACACCAGCACCAGTTTTGTTATTCCATCGATATATATATATATATATATATATATATATATATATATATATATATATATATATATATATATATATATATATATATATATATATATATATATATATATATACATATATATATATATATATATATATATATATATATATATATATATATATATATATATATATATATTACAATCCATAAACAAGTGTATTTTTTGTTGTTGTCATTCATCTCTTGAAACATAATGTTTATAGCAAACACTGCATAGTTTAATCTGTATTTACATACTTTGCGCACATGGAACAGTAAATAAACGTATGAGGCAGTTGAACATTACAGTATTTTTATCGTAGTTATTTGCTTCGTTTTCTCTGTAGACTGTCCATGTTTTTCTTACAAAACACACCTCCACCCATCAGAACACATTGACATAGGTTCCAGGCCTCGTTCCTGCAATGGGTGTCTGTTGCATATCATGATGTGTCTTCTCCTCAGATGGATCACGAGTAGTAGACCTGGTTTCCATGGTTACTTTTGTGTCTGCTTTATTAAGGCTCGAATATAAGTGACCTGTAACAACATTTTAAACGTTTAAAGAATTTACCATTCCGATGTAAACGTTAAAATTAAAATGCTTCCTTTTGCAAGATTGTCGGACACTTAAAAGCCCGAAAGTAAATACTCTTACTCAAAACGTTGTCAAAAATAAATGAAATAAGAAATAATTGACTTCATGGTTATGGTCATTATAAATACCCAAAATGTTATATGTTATAAACATATGAACAAGCGCTTAAACTAGAATATACAAATATATTTTTGAATAATACAGGTTACAAACCTGATGTCCTATAGTTTAGTACATTAGGCTTTCTATCGTTCTTAATACTTACCGTCTCCTTCTCTAGTCTCGATTTCCAGAGTCGTGTAATCTAATCAAAAAAAAAAATACAACATTTTTGTGTGAACGTAAATGATCCTTAACTTTAGCCATAAATGATATTTGGCCATAGTAACGATGTACTTATACTAAGATATTATTGTAATGAATATAACTCGTGAACTTTCTTAAACATTTAAATCTGTTTCAAAAGCCAAGTGTGTTATTTGTGTTATTTTAAGCTAATGATATTATCTATACTTGCGACATATCTTGTTTATAATATTCATTTACTAATCAAATGCTATACTTGACTCATATGAATATAATATAAACTTTGTTCTACCTTGCGACACACCGTCTAATTCTCTCACTTGACAAACGCGTTCATTAGTCAGCTTGGTTTCCGATCTAAAACACAAAAAAGACTGATATTGAAACATACCAGTGCTTACACTGTCTTATTCCCGCACTTCACGTTTGTCATCAAAGAAATAAACCTTGGTCTCCGTCAGCATTTACCTAATAGTGATAATTAACCTGAATGAAAACGAGTGAGTCGTATATCATTGACGGTACATTTTATTGGAGATGTCTAATGCCGTTTAAAAGAATATTTTTATTTAAAGGTGACAACGCCAAAATGAGATTTATTTTCCATGGTCACTTAAAATATTTTATCTGAAACTTGGAACAGACAAATTCTATCGCTTGACTAATACGATCGTTTGTTTGTTTTATTTTCAATCTGAAACAAGACAGATATTTTAATATTAGTGGTCTAATATATCAAATGTTTATCACTAAAGATATCAAACCATACCATCTAGCAACATTTACCTAAGAATAATCAGACCATGAATTACAATGAGTGAGTCATATACTGAAAACGATATACATGTTTAGGGATACCTAATGCCATTTAGTATTGATTAAAAGCTGACTAAGCCAAATTGAAATTGATCATGCATGGTCACTATTAGGAAGGTATAAAAAAATTAGAGCAAACATTCGACGATATTGTACACATTATCTGAAAACAACAGAGGTTAATGAAATGAGAGAATTTAGCTAATCGTCCGATATCATCCTTCAATATAAGTGAGACCTGCAAACATACTAGAAAAAATGGTACATTTTGTTAAATGAATTAAAAAAAATCCTTAACACAGTGAGAACAAGCCAATCTGCATCAAGTGTGACTAATTAATTTATCACCGTCCTCTGTGTTATAGCACTGTACACTGTAAAACATCTATCAATGTGTGACTCTTTCTACTGTGATCTTGGTGTGATCGTGGGGTAGGAAGTGGACTGCAGAGAAAGCAGTTTTCAAGGCTTTGAACACACTTTTCTTGCAGAATTTCATTTGAAAAAATCACTTAAATAAGGACAACGAACATCAAAGCAATAGTGACTAGAACATTGAAACAAAGAAGTGCCACGTAGATATTTGAAAAATGTTGATAATTCTTAATTCTTTATGAAAATCTCTACTGTGGGTTGCATAAGACTCTAGAAACTACCAACAGTACTGTGACAAACAATGCATTACAAACAACAATAAATGCTTTTTTACCAGTAACGGACATACCGAGAATTAACCATAGACCTGATTTATTTTCTTTACAAGGACAACACCAACTGCTAACATTGCAGCCATCAAATACGAGATTATATAAACGCATTTAACTTTATACAAATACACATTTTATACCTTTTTTTCAAATGATCTTACCGTCGTTTACATACAATGACAACAATGACAGCAAGTACAATGAGGACTAGTCCTCCACCGCCCCCAGCTGCTGCGGATATGATAGTTTTGTCGTCCAGAGGCTCGTCCTCTTGGTTCTGTATCTGATTCTTACTGTCCCTATTTGTCGCAGAATGTGAGGTGTTGGTAGACGTTGTTGTGTATATTCTTGTCGTAAGATGCGATGTTGTTGACACGTTTGATGGTCTGGTCATTTGTGTGATAACTGTTGGTGGATACACTTTCTCGGTGGTAACTGAGCAAATACAGAGTTATAATCGCATGTATTAAAATCAAGGAAAGGTAAACACTGTACATTCATCTAACAGATATAGAAGTTGTTTGCACACTATTTAGGGCTGATAATTTGTCTTTAATTTATATAAGATATTTTTGATACTATCCTAATCATAATTATATAATAAAAAGCACCTTAAGTGAAAATTAGTTAAATAAAATAAATTATTTAATAAATTGCTTTTTATTAAACTTGTATTTACTTATTTAACGTGTTTTAGGTTACATTTTTAATACCTTGCAAAGCACATACACATGTTATGCAAATGTTAACATTGTATTGAATTACTAAACAATAGGCTCTATCTATATATTCATTCAGCCATCCATCCACCCACCCAACCACCTACCCGCCCATCCATATATATAGATAGATAGATAGACGGATAGAAAGAAAGAAAGATAGATAGATAAATAGATAAATAAACAAATAAATAGATGTACAGCTTATTGTTTAGTAATTATATATAGTATACATAAATATAAATAAATAATTTTATTTATATCAATATAAATGTAAATATAAATATAAATAAAAAATAAATAAATAAATAAATAAATACATGTAATTGTGTGTGTGTGTGTGTCTTCAGTAGAACGTTCATAAGCAACTTTGCATTGATTTTAGCCTTTAATTCTTTTCTTTGTGGAAAGGAAGCAATAGCATGTAACATGTTCTTACTGCATGACTCATTACATACTTAGAACTAGTTTATTTAAGGGTCAGCACATCCACATTGATTCTATCGCGACCCCGTTACGTTGCCCAAACGTGACTTAAACGGAAGATATACCAAAGTTTCTAAAGAGGCATTTCTGTAAGGTACTAACTTGTGGGTACCTTTTTCCTATGAGATTTTTAAATGGTTCTAATTTAGTATGTTTAGACCCTAAAATGCATGTCTTATAATGCATGTGAATTTCGGATGCTAAACATTTTTTTTCTTTTATAGTAAGTTACAGCCCATCATCTTTAATCAAGCCTGGGTCCGACCAAACAATTCCGCCCGTTGTGCACTTATTGTGCATATAGTGAGGAAAGTCCCCGGCTGATAATGTAAAACGTTCTTATTAGTAGGGTTATTTGGTGCTAAGGTGTGTGTGTGTGTGGGTATTGGTTGGTACTAGACTACTAACAGACCGCTCATAATCAAGTTTGCATTGTTTTTGCCATTTAATGGGTTACTTTGTGGATAGGGAGCATTAACATATATCATGTACTTACGACATGATCCATCGTCTTTGTTACAAGGACTACACTCATCGCACAAGAAATGACATGCTGGTCCGTAGTATCCATCTACACAGCTGTGACAGTTGTCGAAGGTATCGGTACAGCTGGTACAATGGGCAATGCAATTGTTGCATGTCTCTGTTCCTATAACAAATCCATCACCACAACCATACGTGCAATTGTCCCTTGTACAGATGCCGTCTGTACAATGTGAGCATGAATACTGACAAGTCGGTCCATAGTTACCATCCTTACACTCTAAACAGTTATTGCTAGTTTGAGTACACTTCTTGCAGTTTACATTGCATTTGATGCACACACTACCAGAGTCAAAGTAACCTTCTCTGCAGCCATATGTACAGATTCCAATGTCCTTATTACATGCCTTATTCAAACACATCTCGTTGCACTTGTCGTCACATGACAAACCAAAGTATCCTTCAAAACAGGTGTAACATACTCCAGAGTTGTTGCAGGAAGTACAGTTTACAGGACAGGTGTGACATGAACCAGATTCCAGATAACTCCCTATATTACATGTCACACATGTGTCGTTTGTGCATGAAGTGCATGCTCCAGAACATGTACTTTGAACACATTTAAAGCCTGGAAATATAACCATGAACATTTAATAAGTCGAATATTGAACATATGACTTTGATTTATTAAATACATGTTTTGAAACTAAGACTATGGCCACATCTACACATTTCATAGAAAACCTCAGCATTACACAACACTTACGCCCATGGTAAAACGCTCAAAATGTTTGTGTGGAACATAACATGTTTTGATTTGAATTGAATAAAATGTGTTAACGGTTTAAATACTGTATCCCTTTACTTTACACCAGAATGTTTCTAATAAGTTCTTTAAAGTAAACATTCTGTACTTGTTCATACCAAAAATGGCAAAATGTTATGAGAATTCTAACAAACAAGCGAATGCGACAACGAACTTCCTTGAGATACTCATATGCAAACTAAATATATAAATAACAATAAAGCTCTGGGGCAAGATATACCAAAGTGAATCGAGAAAAATAAAAAGGTTTTAGAAAATTATCTCAGGGCAGGTGTTGCTATTTTCTGGAATTATTTTAACATGCTAGTTGAATGCGCGTCTAGGATGCGTCACAATTTAAACGGTAGATGCATAACATTTGTTGGAGTTTCTTTTACCCCATCCCAGCAAAAGGGATAGCTTAATTTCGCAAATGTGGGTCATGTACGTGAACAAAAAACAAAAACAACAACAAAACAACAGCAACAAAAACAACACCAACAATTACAAAGGAACATCAAGATTATTGCTTTTTATGTTGACTTATTTTCAAAACTAGCAAACTAGAAACTAGAAAACATGCAATACATACCAGTATTTAAGTTGTACTTACCCACTAGCCAGAAGATGAACAGCAGCAGCACCAAGTGATTCGCTTCAAACCTGTTGAAACATGCTAATAAATGTAAATTAAACCTAAAACTATAGCTTATTCAGCATATCTAATACAGAGAAAGGCAGAATTTTAAGTTAACTATAATAACCGAAAGAATCAACAATGTAAAATAATGTATGCCATCGATTTAAAAAGAAATACAACATTATCTATCGCCTTAAAACATGTCGAGTCTTCCCATTAAGAAAATTTGAACAATGCACATCGCACACCCTGGACAATCCTCAAATCTCTACACTGTAGATCTTACTTTAAACTTAGCCTTTAAACGATGTGTTAACAAGATAATATAAACTGTGTACTTACATTGTTCTTATTGTCTTTTCCTTCTTAAAGTCTTCAATATTTACGTTACCTCTGAACACATTAACAAATTGGTCAATACTACACCCCCTTGAAAATACATAGTAAGTTGTTGCGAAGAGGAAGTAAAAGACAAATATTTGTGTATGTTTACTGTGCTTTGATATTTTCATTATGTATGTTTAAAACAGTCTGCACGTTCCGCTTCACTAACTTAAAATAGCGTCTTCTCTTCAAACATACCCATGCGCACGTTCTACCGTCGGGGTTCAATAAATCTTCATCATTTTATCTGTTGGGAAGTCTTATAAATAAATGACGCAATTTTTTTTTTGTAAAACGCATTTTAAAAGACAAAAAGGTATCAGTTGGGGAAATATATTTTGCACATAACAAACGTACCGGCAGTGTTTAATCTTAATTCTTGTACGCACTTGGAATGTGTGTTAGAAGCGTATGCGCTTTATATTGGATACGTTGACATGCCTTGACATGCCTAGAACGGATAAGCACCTTATTAAGCTGGTCCGCCTGCGTAGGTGTTTTCATAATTCGACGGTCTAACAAGGAAGACGATTTCAACATTAGTATTGTAAATTATCCATACCTTCAAAGTGACTCACCTCGCGCTACTTCCTGTTGTATTTACATATCCCTATTTACAACGCTTAAACGAGTTTGTATTAACGTAGAAGATTTCAATGATAAAGTTTGTCACTTTAAATTTGTTAAAACAGGGCTCCAAAAATTAAAATAGTTATTTTTTAAATATTGTATAAGTCATGTCATTGCTTTACAATATAATAGCAGTATGAAAACACTCACGCAGCAAGGCATCAGTCTGCATGCAATTAGTCGATATGTCTTATTTAAGATAAACAAACAAAGGTTCTTAATAACTCTTTGACCTTATTGCAACTTATCAGTAAATTTATTGCTAACTGGTACAATCCGGGCATCCTCGTTTACCCTTTACAGTCAAGAATTAGCTTTATTTTGAAATTACCTCTGACCGGACAGGTCGATGAGATTCCATGACTACGATGACTCTAAACCATGATTTGGAAGTTACTGTTTAAACTACTCTTCTTCTTTACAGCCGTACCCTATATAGACGAGACAACTTTACAGTATCCATTTACTTTACGTGAAATTGCACAGTAGCTATAACTTGGGGAGTTTTGTTTGTTCTATTACTTGATATGTCATAAGTCCTCGGTTTATAATAAAATTACATTTGGATGTCATTACCTAAGATTACAATTCATTTTGTTTTACTGGTTCAGATACTTTAAAAAATTCGATAATTTTCTGCATGTTTTAAAATTGCCATTTTCATTTTGACAAAATGCGTCACTGCATTTCTATCGTCATTTATTTGTTCTTACTTGGTTTGTTTTTATTTCAAACAACTCTTTCTCTCTCTCTCTTCTAGAACACTGAGTTAGCGAGATTTTATCTCCTGTACATATTGTACATACGTTTATATTGCATATATTCCGTTATTATTAGTGTGTATATTTGTGTGTATATAATATTCTGTCATCAGTTTGCAACTCGCAGTGCAAGAGCTTGTTGTCAGTTATCTCAATTTGATAGGATATTTCTAATAACTATTGTTTGTAAGAAAGGCCCTTCAGGAAGTATGAGATTAGACCACTCCACAGCCAGGTTTAAACAGTCACTCAACAAAACTTGTAAATCAATGTGTACCCATTATTTTTAATGCGGTCATGCGCTAGAGGTGTGGCAGTTGGCGAACTTCACACTTACACACGAACAGTCCTATCGATTGATACTGGCTTTTTTTTTACACAGGCTGCTATCGATATTCGCATTTAGTGCAAATTCTCAGTCGTTTAGGTCATATGACTGTGTTTGTTTCGATTTGCTCGAGTTACGAATTAAACGCAGCCATTGTTTATGCTTGAAAGATGAATGCATCGATTATTCTTTTATATTTGAAGTTCCCATAGTTTATACATTTTAATTGATCTATTGCCAGTAATCAAACCGATTTCACTTACAAACAATCACGAGACGATCGGCTATATACGATAGAATATTTAGAACAAATCGGCATTATCTGCATGCTTTTGACGAATTCCAAACGAAAGCGTCTCACGCTGGAAGAACGGGTCAGGGACGTTAATATGCTGGACGACGGAAAGAGTTCGAGGGTCATCGCATCAGAACTTAACGTTGGCAGAACCCTGTTCCTGAATGTCGCCATTAGAGAACGAGAAATAATCATGGAGGAGTTTGAAACAAACAATTTAAATATGAAGAGACAACGGCTACCAATACCGAACGACGAAATCAACGATCTATGCTACCTCTGGTTTTAGGATGCCACATCCAGACAAGTGGCGTTGTCAGGTCCTCTGCTGAGAGAAAAGGCAATTCAGTAGTAACCTTGGACTTGACAATTTGTGTTTTCATTTAATTTCAATTCTTAAAAGCGAAAACAAACACAAAGTACAATTAGCTAAGTATTAATATAAACACCCAAATACCCAAAAGTAATAAACAGACAATTCAAGCATCTTACATAATTTCTAAATCCAATGAAAATTTATCACTGATGTCAGATTTTGTATTAAGCAGTCAATATGCGGCCGTCCCTTGGGTGGCTGCTTAATACAAGTATGACTGTAAATAATATTTTTTAAACATATTTATAAAAATATCTGCTTCAGTCAGACAGACGCACAGGCTGGTAAGAATACATGCACTTTTACTAAAAACACTCGCCGTCTTAAATTATAAACCGTAAACAGAGCATTATAATTGTCATAGAACACTTTCATTGTTAAAGCAATACAAACAAAAATCTAATAAGTGTAATTCATATTATCTAGTATAGCTATCAAATATTGAGCAATAACGAAAAGTTAAGTTGTTGTATTTTAACAAGATTTTTAACTGAAGGACAGTGAGTTCTGAAAGGTTATATAACTTACCTGTTTTTCAGTTATAATATATCTGTGTTAATCGTATTTAGCGCGTAAACAGTTTTCTTTAATATACAATATGTTAACACATGTGACGTAAAACAGACACAACAGACACAATTACAAAGTAAATAATATGCTCATATGCAAGCGTGTGTAGAGAGTCATTGAGATGCTACTCAGAAATAACTGTACTCTGTTAATCCGCTGCATTATTAGCTGCAAGTGACGTCGCCGGAAGTAAAAGTTCACAATTTAAGGTCAATATTCGTCATTTGATAAAGGGACGTAACGAAATGATTTACGTTTCTATGAATGGTGCTACATATGTGGTTTAGAATAAAACAACACAATGTTTGAAGGATAGTTCCTTGAAAGGAATTTCACTAAACACATTTATTATGCACAATTATGACAGAACGTGATTAGAACTAAAAGCTTATTTACATCAGTGAATTATTCTAAATTTTTGTCCCTACTCGTTTAAATATATTGATTCAACAGACGCATTTGAAGTATGCACACCACACCAGCACTAAGTTTGTTATTCAAGCGATATACATGAACCATTACAAACCATACACGAGTATATTGTTTTTTTGTTATTCATCTTTTGATACCTAATATTAATAGCAAAGGCTGCATACTTAAATCTGTATTTGCATACAATGCGCACAGGCAACAGTAGAAAATGTATGAGGCAGTTGAACAATCCAGTTTTTAGCGTTATTCGCTTAATTTTGTCTGCATCTATGTAGACTGTCCATGTTATTTCTCACAAAACACTCCCCATAAGAACACATTGACATAGGTTCCACGCCCCGTTCCTGCAATGTGTGTCTGTTGCATATCATGATGTGTCTTCTCCTCAGATGGATCACGAGTAGTAGACCTTGTTTCCATAGTTACGTTTGTGTCTGTTTTATTAAGGCTCGAATATAAGTGACCTGTAACAAGATTTTAAACTTTTAAAGAATTTACCATTCCGATGTAAACGTTAAAATTAAAATGCTTCCTTTTGCAAGATTGTTGGACACTTTGTCCTCAATAGCCCGAAAGTAAATACTCTTACTCAAAACGCTGTCAAAAATAAATGAAATAAGAAATAATTGACTTCCTGCTTATGGTTATTATAAATACCCAAATTGTTATATGTTATAAACATATAAACAAGCGCTTAAACTAGAATATACAAATACATTTTTGGATAATGCAGGTTACAAACCCGATGTCCTATAGTTTAGTACATTAGGCTTTCTATCGTTCTTAAAATGATAAACAGTTAAACTGACAAACTTACCGTCTTTTTCTCTAGTCTCGATTTCCAGAGTAGTGTAATCTACACAAAAATAAAATACAACATGTGTGTGTGAACGTAAAGGATCCTTAACTTTACCATAAATGATATTTGGTCGTAGTAACGATGTACTCATCCTGACGTATTATTGTAATGAATGAAACTAGTGAGCTTTTTTACACTTTTAAATCTGTTTCAAAAGCCAAGTGTGTAATTTTTAAGCTAATGATATTATCTATACCTGCGACATATCTTGTTTATAATATTCATTTACTAATCAAATGATGTGCTTAACTCATATAAATATAAACTTTTTTTCTACCTTGTGACACACCATCTAATTCTCTCAATTGACAAACGCGTTCTTTTGTCTGCTGAGTTTCCGATCTAAAACACAAAACAGACTGATATGCAAACATATAAGTGGCCTAATATATCAAACTTTTTATGTTTATCATCAAAGAAATATGCCTTGGTCTCTGTCAGCATTTACCTAAGAATAATCATAAACATGAAGTGTAACGAGTGAGTCGTATATTATTACAGGTATATTTTATTGGAGATGTCTAATGATGTTAAAAAGATCAACTTTAAATATATTAAACTTAAAATATCAATTTACGTACAATGAAAACGAACATCACGTCAATAGTGACTAGAAAATTGAAACAAAGAAGTCCCACGTAGATATTTGAAAAATGTTGATAATACTTAATTCTTTATGAAAAACTCTACTGTGGTTTGCATAAGACGCTAGAAACTACCAATAGTACTGTGACAAACAATGCATTACAAACAACAATTTTGCCTTTTTACCAGTAACGGACATACCGAGAATTAACAACAGAGACCTGATTTCTTTTCTTACAAGGATAACACTAACTGCTAACATTGCAGCCATCAAATACGAGATTATATGGACGCATTTAACTTTATACAAATACACATTTTTTTTCCAAAGGAACTTACCGCCGTTTACATACAATGACAACAATGACGACAATTACAATGAGGACTAGTCCTCCACCGCCCCCAGCTGCTGCGGATAGGATAGTCGTGTCGTCCAGAGACCGGTCCTCCTGGTTATGTATCTGAATCTTACTGTCCGTATTTGTCACAGAATGTGGTGAAGTGTTGGGAGATATTGTTGTGTATATTCTTGTCGTAAAGAGCGATATTGTTGACTCATTTGATGGACTGGTCATTTGTGTGATAATTGTTGGTAGATACACTTTCTTGGTGGTAACTGTGAGCAAATACAGAGTTATGATTGCATGTGTTAAAATCAAGGAAAGGTTAACACTGTACATTCATCTAATAAAAACATAGAATAGTGTTCAACATTACAGAATGATGTCTTGGGTAAAGTAGTTGTTTGCTAACTATTTGGGCATGATGATTTGTTTTTAATTGCAATTAGATTATTTTGATATTATTGTAATCAAAATAATATAATAAAAAAGCAGCTTAAGAGAAAATTAATTAATTAAATTAATTGATTTTTATTAACGTTTTGGATAGGTTTTGGGTTACATATTTAATACCTTGCAAAGCACATACATATCTTGTAAATGTTAACATTATAGTACATTACTCAACAATAGTCTGTATCTCTCTCTCTCTCTCTCTTTCTCTCTCTCTCTCTCTCTCTCTCTCTCTCTCTCTCTCTCTCTCTCTCTATATATATATATATATATATATATATATATATATATGTATATAGGAGAGAGAGAGAGAGAGAGAGAGAGATAGAGAGATAAATAGATAGCTAGCTAGACAGATAGATAGAAAGATAGATAGATAGATAGATAGATAGTTATATAGATAGATAGATAGAGATAGAGCGATTGAGAGATAAAAAGAGAGAGATATAAATAAATAAATAAATATATATATAAATAAATGTATGTGTGTGTCTTCATCAGAACGCTCGATTGTACATATGGTGACGAAAGTCCCCGGCTGATAGAGAAAAACGTTCACATTAGTAGGGTTATTTGGTGCAGAGGTGTGTATGTGTAGGTGGATTGGTTGGTACTAAATTTCAAGCAGACCGCTCATAATCAAGTTTGCATTATCTTTGCTATTTAATTTAAATGGGTTTCTTTGTGGATAGGAATCATTACCACGTAACATGTACTTACGGCATGATCCGTCGTCTTTGTTACAAGGACTACACTCATTGCACAGGAATTGACATGCTGGTCCGTAGTACCCATCTACACAGCTGTGACAGTTGTCGAAGGTATCGATACAGCTGGTACAATGGGTATTGCAATTGTTGCATGTATCTCTTCCTATAACAAATCCATCAACACAACCATACGTGCAATTGTCCCTTGTACAGATGCCGTCTGTACAATGTGAGCATGAATACTGACAACCCGGTCCATAGTTACCATCCTTACACTCTAGACAGTTATTGCTAGTTTGAGTGCACGTCTTGCAGTTTACATTGCATTTGCTGCAAAAATTACCAGAGTCAAAGTATCCTTCTCTGCAGCCATATAAACAGATTCCACCGTCTTTAGTACATGCCTTATTCAAACAAAGTTCGCTGCACTTTTCGTCACATGACAAACCAAAGTATCCTTCAACACAGGTGTGACATACTCCAGAGTTGTTGCATGAAGTACACTGTACAGGACAGGTGTGACATGAACCAGATTCCAGATAACTCCCTACATTACATGTAACACATGTGTTGTTGGTGCATGAAGTGCATGCTCCAGAACATGTACTTTGAACACATTTAACGTCTGGAAATATAACCATAAACATTTAATAAGTCGAATATTGAACATATGACTTTGATTTATTAAATACATTTTTAGATACTAAGACTATGGTCACATCTACACATTTCATAGAAAACCTCAGCATAACACAACACTTACGCCCATGGTATAACGCTCAAAATGTTTGTGTGGAACATTAATGTTGTTTTGAGCTGGATATAATAAATTGTGTTGAAAAACTGTATTCCTTGACATTACACCGGAATGTTTCTAATAAGTTCTTTAAAGTAGACATTTTGTACTTGTTCATACAAAAATGGCAATGTGTTATTAGAATTCTAACAAACAATGGAATGCGATCACGAACTTCATTGAGATACTCATATGCAAGCTAAATATATAAATACCAATAAAGCTCTTGGGCAAGATATACCAAAGTGAAGCAAGAAAAATAAAAAGGTTTTGGAAAATTATCTCAGGGAAGATGTTGCTATTTTCTGGAATTTTTTAAACATGCTAGTTGAATGCGCGTCTAGGATCGTCACAATTAAAACGGTAGATGCATAACATTTGTTGAAGTTTCTTTTACCCCCACCACAGCATCCCAGCAAAAGGGATAGCTTAATTCCACAAATATGTGTCATTTACGTAAAAAGAAAATAACAAAATAACAACAACAACAACAACAAAACAACAACAAAATCAGTTACCAATGAATAACAAGATTATTGCTTTTTTTACTTATTTTCAAAACTTGTATCGATAGAAAATATGTGTTGCATAGCTGTATTTTAGTACTTACCGACTAGCCAGAAGACGAACAGGAACAGCACCAAGTGGTTCGCTTCAAACCTGTTGGATCATGCTAATAAATGTGAATTATACAAAAAACTATAGCTTATTCAGCATATCAAATACAGATCAAGGCAAAATTAAAAGCTGACTATAAAAACCGAAAAAATCAACAATGTAAAAGTATTTATGACATCGATTAAAAGATGAAACATTATCTATCGCCTTAAAACATGTCGAGTCTCCCCATTAAGTAAAAATTGAACAACGTACATCGCACACTCTCGACACGCCCCAAATCTCTACACTGTAGATCTTACATGTACCCTAAACTTAGCCTTTAAACGATGTGTTAACAAAATAATATAAACTTTGTACTTACATTGTTCTTATTGTCTTTTCCTTCTTAAAGTCTTCAATATTTACGTTACATCTTAATACATTAACAAATTGGTCAATACTACACACCCTTGAAAATACACAGTAAGATCTTGCGATGAGGAAGTAAACGACAAATATTTTTGTTTGTTTACTGTGCTTTGATATGTTCAGTATGTTTAAAACAGTCTGCACGTTCCGCTTCACTAACTTAAATAACGTCTTCTTTCAAACATCCCCAGGCACACTTTCTACCGTCGGGGTTCAATAAATCTACATTATTAAATCTGTTGGGTAGGTTTATAAATAAATGACGCAAGTTTCTTTTATAAACGCATTTAAAAGACAAAAAGGTATCTGTTGGGGAAACATATTTTGCACATTAACGTACCGGTAGTGTTTAATCTTAATTCTTGTACGCACGTGGAATGTGCGTCAGAATTTTATGAGCTTAATATTGGATACGTTCACATGCCTAGAACAGATAATCACCTTATTAACCTGGTCCGCCTGCGTAGGTGTTTTCATAAATCGACGTTCTAACCAGGAAGACGATTTCAACATTAGTATTGTAAATTATCCATGCCTTGATAGTGACTCACCTCGTGCTACCTCATATGGTATTTATATACCCCAACTTAAAACGTTGCACGAGATTTTGTTAACGAAGAAGATTTCAATGATAAAATTTGTCACTTTAAATTTGTTAAAACAAGACTCCAAAAATATATATTTTTTTAAATATTGTACTAGTGCTTTTATTGCTTTCAAATATAATAGCAGTATGAAAACTTTCGTGCAGCAAGGCATCAGTCTGCAGGCATTTAATTGATATATCCTATTTTATGATAAACAATTAGGGTTCTCAATAACTCTTGATCTTATTACACTTATCAGTAAATATATTGCTAATTGGTACAATCCGGGAATTCTCGTTGACCCTTTTACAGTCAAGAATTAGCCTTTATTTTAAATTTCCTCTGTGACCGGACAGGTCGATGAGATTCCATGACTACGATGACTTTAAACCATGATGTGGAAGTCACTGTTTGAACTTCGAATCTTCTTAACAGCCGTACCCTAAATAGACGAGACAACTTAACAGTATCCATTTACTTTACGTGAAATTGCACAGTAGCTATAGTTGGGAATTTTGTTTGTTTTCATTACATGTCATAAATCATAATAAAATTACATTTGGATGTCATCACCTAAAATTACAATTCATTGTGTTTTACTGGTTCAGATACTTTCTAAAATTCGATAATTTTCTGCATGTTTTAAAATTGCCATTTTGATTTTGTCAAAATGCGTCACTGCATTTCTATCGTCATTAATTTGTTCTTACTTGGGTTGTTTTATTTCAAACGATTCTCTCTCTCTCTCTCTCTCTCTCTCTCTCTCTCTCTCTCTCTCTCTCTCTCTCTCTCTCTCTCTCTCTCTCTCTCTCTATCTCTCTCTATGTCGTTGAACCCTGAGATAGCAAGGTTTTTATCTCCTGTACATATTGTACATACGTTTATATTGCATATATTCCGTTATTATTAGTGTGTATATTTATGTGTATATACTATTATTTCATCAGTTTGCACTTCGCGGTGCAAGTGCTTCTTGTCAGTTATCTCACTTTGATAGGATATTTCTATTAAGTCTATTTGTTTGTAAGAAAGGCCCTTCAGGAAGTACGAGATTAGAACACTTCACAAGCCAGGTTTAAGCAGCCACTCAACAAAACTTGAAAGTCAATGTGTACCCGTTATTTTTAATGCGGTAATGCGCTAGAGGTGTGACAGTTGGCGACCTTCACACTTATACAAGCACAGTCCTATCGATCGATACTGGCTTTAATTACACATATAGGCTGCTATCGATATTTGCATTTAGTGCAAATCCGCGGTCGTTTACGTCACGTGAGTATGTTTGTTTCGATTTGGTCGAGTTACCTATTAAACGCAACCATTGTTTATGCTTGAAATAAGAATGCATCGATTATTCTTTTATATTTGAAGTTTATACATTTTAATTGTTTTATTGCGCGTAATCAAACTGATTTAACTTACAAACAATCACAAGTTGATCGGCAATATACGATAGAATATTTAGAACAAATCGGCATTATCTGCATGCTTTAGACGAATTCCAAACGAAAGCGTCTCACACTGGTAGAACGGGTCAGGGACGTTAATATGCTTGACGACGGTAAGAGTTCGAGGGTCATCGCAACAGAACTTAACGTTGGCAGAACCCTGTTCCTGAACGTCGCCAAGAGAGAACGAGAAATAATAATCGAGGAGTTTGAAACATACAATTGGAATATGAAGAGACAACGGCTATCAATACCGAACGACGAAATCGACAATCTATGCTACCGCTGGTTTTAGGATGCCACATCCGGACAATTGTCATTGTCAGGTCCTCTTCTGAGAGAAAAGACACTTAAATTCACTAGTGACCTTGGACTTGACAATTTGTGTTTTCATTTAATTTCATTTCTTAAAAGCTTAGTATTAATATAAACACCCAAATACAAAAAAAAGTTATAAACAGTCAATTAAAACATCTTACATAATTTCTAAATCCAATGAAAATTTATCACTGAGGTCAGATTTTGTATTGAGCAGTCAATTTGCGGCCGTCCCTTGGGTGGCTACTTAATACAAGTGTGACTGTAAATAATATTGTTTTAAACATATTAATATAAAATATCTGCTTTAATCAGCCCGAAGCACAGGCTTGTAAGAATTGTTGGCATCCTTATGTCTCTAGAGACAATGGTGTCTGCACCTGAGTGTTTGTTAAGTTGTGGGGGAAGTGTGTGGAGGAAGATGCCATTTTCGGACTCACTGAAAGCGTACCACAGGAGCAGGGAGAAGAATATGCCGAACAGTGTCGGGGCCAGGACACACCTTTGTTTGACTCCGCTCTTGATTGGATAGGGGTCCGATGATGCTCCGTCATACTGAACAGTGCCAGACGTGTTGTTGTGGAATGACTTGACCATCTTCAGAAGCTTGGTGGGGCATCCAATCTTGTGGAGGAGAGCGAAGAGACCAGATTGACTGACCAAGTCAAACGCCTTAGTCAGGTCGATGAAGGCGAAGTACAGGGGGCGTCGCTGTTCGTGGCACTTTTCCTGCAACTGCCTTAGGAAGAACACCATGTCGATGGTTGATCGCTTGGTCCGGAACCGACACTGTGACTCGGAATACACGCAGTCAGCAAGTACCTGCAGCCGGTTGAGGACAACCCTGGCGAAGGCTTTTCCCACAATGCTGAGGAGGGAGATTCCACGATAGTTGTTGCAGTCGCTGCGATCACCCTTTTTCTTATAGAGCGTGACGATCTTTACATCCCTCATGTCTTGGGGTATCATTCCCTCTTCCCAGCACTGTAGCAAAAGCTCATGGAGGTGTCCAAGGAGGGAGCTCTCTTTTGCGGCCTTCACAACCTCTGGTGGGATTCCGTCACTGCCTGGTGCTTTCCCGCAGGACAGTGAATCAATGGCCTTTCTGAGCTCCTCGATGGTGGGTGGCGAGTCGAGTTCTTCCATAGTGGGCAGTGGGGTGGTGTTCTCCATGGCTGTGTCAGTAACGACATTCTCTCTAGAGTACAACACCCCGTAGTGCTCAACCCATCTCTCCATCTGCTCCCCACGGTCCTTGATGATGACGCCGGAGATGGACTTGAGGGGTGCGGTTTTGGTGACAGTAGGTCCAAAAGCTTTTTTATCCCCTCATACATGGCACGGGTGTTTCCGCAGTCTGCAGAGGTCTGGATGCCATTGCAAAGCTTCAGCCAGTAGTTGTTGGCGCACCTGCGGGTGACCCTCTTGGCATTGTTGCGGGCTTCTCTATAGGCGGCCAGTGTTTTCTTGCAGGGCTTCTTCTTGTACTTGAGAAGCGCAGCACCCTTGGCAGCTAAGGCAGGCTCCATCACTTTTATTTCGGCCTTGAACCAGTCCTCGTTCTTCCTGGCTCTATTCCCAAAGGTGTCTGAGGCGCTCTGGTATACTGCATCACGGATAAAGTCCCAGCGTGCTGTGGCACTGTCTGTGGGACAGTCTTCCAGGAGCTTGTCAATAGCCTCAGCAAAGCATTTGCGCAGCTCAGGCTTTGAGGCTCTGGCCGTGTCGATGCGAGGCCGGCTCTTCTGCTTGGAGTGGTGGATCCGTCCGGGTCGCAGACGCACCATGCTGCTGACCAGGGAGTGATCGGTGTCGCAATCGGCACTGTGGTAACTGCGCGTGAGGAGCACGTGGTTCAGCATGGGCCTTCTTGTAATGACGAGGTCCAGCTGGTGCCAATGCTTTGACCTGGGTTGTTGCCAAGACACTCTGTGGTGGGGCTTGGTGGAGTAGAAGGTGTTGGTGATGGCGACGTCATGGAAGGAGCAAAGCTCAAGTAACCGCTGTCCGTTCTCATTGAGCTTGCCAACTCCAAAGTGCCCGATGCAACGTAGCCAGAAGGTGTGGGCTGTGCCTACTCGGTCATTTAAGTCTCCGAGTAGGAACAGGTTTTCCTTAGCTGGTATCTCCCTAATCCTTGTCTCGAGCTCCTCATAGAATGCATCTTTAGCCTCGACTGTGGAACAGAGCGTAGACGCTAAAGATGTGTGCAGGTCCTGAGGAGGTAGTGAGGCAGAGTGGAAGGAGGCGTTCGGTTCCCTGTGAAGGAGGTTCGACTGATTGTAGGAGGGAGTTGCGAACTGCGAAGCCAACTCCGGAGAGTCGGCGCTCATCTGACTCCAGACCTTGCCAGAAGAACGTGTAGTCCTTCTCATTGAGATTGCCACTGGAAGCGAGGCGTGTCTTCTGGAGGGCGGCGATGTCGATGTTCCGCTTGGCTAGCTCGCGGTCGATGATGGCGGTTTTCCTGGCGTCGTCTACTTTCTGAAGGTCGTCAGATAGGCCCGAACACATTGTTTTGACGTTCCAGGTTGCCAGCCGCAGTGCTGGTGGTTTCTTTTCCTTTCGTTGTTTGCCTGGTGCTCAATTTTACAACAAGCCTTTCGATTTTGTCTAAGCTTCACGCACCCAATGAAGCAAGCAAGTTGTGGCGGGGTAGTAACTTATTGCCCGGGGGCTGCCCGGGTTGAGGCGGGCGGTAACTTCCCATTGGAGTCAAAAGACTCCTCCCATCGTCGAGAGCAACCACTAGCGCCCGGCTCTACGCCAAACGAGCCTGGCCTTATAACTAGTGTCTGCTGCTCCCCGTGTTGAGTCTTCGCTAAGACGGCGAAGCTGGAGTGACCTCTCCAGGTGCAGGACTGGGCGGGTGGTATGGAGATCCTAGAGTGCCCAGTGCCAGGATCCCCCTCTCGGCATTACTGGCAGAGTCCGGCGGAAAGGCAAGCCAATACGGCCGGTGCCAGCGCAGCTGCAGGAGGTGCCAAAAGGCATCGCAAAGCTCAACCAACTGCCTACGGGTCTCCGTACCAGATTTTCTATCTGGGTTTACTCCCATAGCCTTTGACCAGCCAAGGTCGACCTGCAAGAACACATGTGCTTTTAGAAAAAAAAAACATTCGCCGTTTCAAACGATGAACCGTAAACAGAGCATTATAATTGTCAAAGAACACTTTCATTGTTAAAGCAAAACAAACAAAAATCTAATAAGTGTTATTCATATTATTTAATATAGCAATTAAATATTGAGCAATAATAAAAAGTTAAGTTGTTGTTTATTTAACAAGATTTTAAGTTGAAGGACAGTGAGTTCTGGAAGGTTTTATTACTTACATGTTTTTCAGTTATTATATATCTGTGTTATTCGTATTATGTACTTAAACAGTTTTTTTTAATCTACAAAAGTTAACCGACACAATTACTTAGTCAAACTATGCTCATATGCAAGCATGTGTAGAGAGTCATTGAGATGCTACTCAGTATTAACTGCACTCTGTTTATCCGCCATTATTAGTTGCAGGTGACGTCGCCGGAAGTAAAACATCCCAATTAAAGGTCAAAAGTCGACATTTGATAAAAGGACGTAACGAAATGATTTACGTTTCTATGAAATGGTGTTATATATGTGGTTTAGAAAAAACAATAACGTTGGTTCGGAGGATAGTTTCCTGAAAGGAATTTCACTAAACACATTTATTATGCACAATTTTTGACAGAACGTGATTAGAACTAAAAGCTTATTTACCTCAGTGTTATATTCGATATTCTTGTTCATATTCATTTAAATATATTGAATCAACAACCACATTTAAGGTATGCACACCACACCAGCACCAGTTTTGTTATTCCAGCGATATATATATATATATATATATATATATATATATATATATATATATATATATATATATATATATATATATATATATATATATATATATATATATATGGACGATTACAATCCATACACTAGTGTTTTTTTTTGTTTTTGTCATTCATCTCTTGAAACAACATGATTATAGCAAACACTGCATAGTTTAATCTGTATTTACATACTTGGCGCACATGCAACATTGAAAAACATATGAGGCAGTTGAACAATACAGTATTTTTATTGTTTTTATTTGCCTCATTTTCTCTGTAAACTGTCCATGTATTTTCTTACAAAACACACCCCTACCCATCAGAACACATTGACATAGGTTCCACGCCTCGTTCCTGAAATGTGTGTCTGTTGCATATCATGATGTGTCTTCTCCTCAGATGGATCACGAGTAGTAGACCTTGTTTCCATAGTTACTTTTGTGTCTGCTTTATTAAGGCTCGAATATAAGTGACCTGTAACAAGATTGTAAACTTTTAAAGAATTTACCATTCCGATGTAAACGTTAAAATCAAAATGATTCCTTTTGCAAGATTGTTGGACACTTTGTCATTAAAAGCCCGAAAGTAAATACTCTTACTCAAAACGAAGTCAAAAATATATGAAATAAGAAATAATTGACTTCATGCTTCTGCTTATTATAAATACCCAAAATGTTATATGTTATAAACATATAAACAAGCGCTTAAACTAGAATATACAAATACATTTTTGGATAATGCAGGTTACAAACCTGATGTCCTATAGTTTAGTACATTAGGCTTTCTGTCGTTCTTAAAATGTTAAACAATTAAACTGACATACGTACCGTCTTCTTCTCTAGTCTCGATGTCCAGAGTCGTGTAATCTACGCAAAGATAAACCACAACATTTGTGTGTGAACGTAAATGAGACTTAACTTTACCCATAAATGATATTTGGTCGAAGTAACGATGTACTTATACTAACGTATTATTGTGGGTAGATAAAAAATTTAAATATCTGTGAAAATTTTGATAGGACCTTTTCTTATTTGCCTATTCTTAGACTTTTGAATCTGTTTCAAAAGCCAAGTGTGTTATTTGTGTTAATTTAAGCTTATGATATTTTCTATACTTGCGACATTTATTGTTTATATTATCCATTTACTAATCAAATGATGTACTTAATTCATAAAAATATAATGTAAACTTTTTTTCTACCTTGCAACACACCGTCTAATTCTCTCACTTGGCAAACGCGTTCGTTTGTCTGCTTGGTTTCCGAACTAAAACACAAAACAGACTGATATGCAAACATATAAGTGTTCTAATATATCAAACTTTTATGTTTATTATCAAAGAAATATGCCTTGGTCTCTGTCAGCATTTACCTAAGAATAATCATAAACATGAATTGTAACGAGTGAGTCATATATTATTAAAGGTACATTTTATTGGAGTTGTCTAATGATGTTAAAATATCAAATTTAGCTTTACAGGTGGCAACGCCAAAATGAGATTGATTTTCCATGTCCACTCACAAAATTGTACCTGACACATGGAACAGAAAAATTATCTCACTTGACTAATACTTTCGTTTGTTTGCTTGATGTTCAATCTAAAACAATGTGACAAAAAATGCATTACAAACAACAATAAATACCTTTTTACCAGTAACGGACATACCGAGAATTAACAACAGAGACCTGATTTACCAACTGCTAACATTGCAGCCATCAAATACGAGATTATATAAACGCATTTAACTATATAACAATACACAGTTTTATACATTTTTTCCAAAGGATCTTACCGTCGTTTACATACAATGGCAACAATGACAGCAAGTACAAGGACGACCAGTCCTCCACCGCCTCCAGCTGCGGCGGATATGATGGTCATTGTGTTGTCCAGAGACCGGTCCTCCTGGTTCTGTGTCTGACTCTTACTGTCCGTATTTGTCGCAGACTTAAGGTAGACATTGATGTGTACAATCTTGTCGTAAGGAGCGATGTTGTTTCATATTGTGATGGACTGGTCATTTGTGTGATAACTGTTAGTGGATACACTTTCTCGGTGGTAACTGAGCAAATACAGGGTTATGATCGCATGTATTAAAATCAAGGGAAGGTTAAAACTGTACATTCATCTAACAGATACAGTAGTTGTTTGCAAACTATTTAGGCAAGATAATTTGTCTTTTATTTCTATTAGATATTTTTGATATTGCCATAATCATATAATATAATAAAAAGCAGCTTAAGTGAAAATGTATTTATTAAATTAAATAATTGTTTTTATAAACTTTATTAACTTATTTAACATCTATCTATCTATCTATCTATCTATCTATCTATCTATCTATCTATCTATCTATCTATCTATCTATCTATCTATCTATCTATCTATCTATCTATCTATCTATCTATCTATCTTTCTATCTATCTATCTATCTATCTATCCATTCATGCATCTCTCCATCCATCCATCCATCCATCCATCTATCCATCCATGTATCCATCCATCCATCCATCCATCTAAGTGTGTGCCTTCAGCAGAACGCTCATAATCAACTTGCATTGAGTTTGGCCTTTAATTATTTTCTTTGTAGATAGGAAGCAATAGAATGTAACATGTTCTTACTGCATGACTCATTACATACTTAGAACTAGTTTATTTAAGCGTCAGCACATCCACATGGATTTTAGCGCGACCCAACGTTTTACGTTGCCCAAACGTGACTTAAGGAGAATATATACCAAAGTTTCTAAAGTGGCATTTCTGTAAGGTGCATACTTGTGGGTACCTTTTTCTTATGAGATTGTTGAATCTTTCTAATTTAGTAGGATTAAGACCCTTTAATGTATGTCTTATATTGCATGCGAATTTCACATCCTAAACATTGTTTATTGTTTGTTTTATAGTAAAGTAACTGCCCATCATCTTTATTCATGCCGGGGACGGACTAAACAATTTCGCCCGTTGTGCTTATTGTACATATGGTGAGGAAAGGCTGACAGAGTAAAATGTTCACATTAGTAGGGTTATTTGGTGCAGAGGTGTGTGTGTGTGTGTGTAGGTGGATTGGTTGGTACTAGATTACAAGCAAACCGCTCTTTATCAAGTTTTAATTGTCTTTGCGATTTAATGGGTTTCTTTGTGGATAGAAAACATTACCATGTATTATGTACTTACGGCATGATCCATCGTCTTTATTACAAGGACTACACTCATTGCACATCCATTGACATGCTGGTCCGTAGTACCCATCTACACAGCTGTGACAGTTGTCGAAGGTATCGCTACAGCTGGTACAATGGGCACTGCAATTGTTGCACTCCTCTGTTCCTATAACAAATCCATCAGCACAACCATACGTGCAATTGTCCCTTGTACAAATGCCGTTTTTACAATGTGAGCATGTATACTGACAAGTCGGTCCATAGTTACCATCCTTACACTCTAGACAGTTATTGCTAGTTTGACTACACGTCCTGCAGTTTACATTGCATTTGCTGCACACACTACCAGAGTCAAAGTATCCTTCTCTGCAGCCATATGTACAGATTCCACTGAACATATTACATGCCTTATTCAAACACAGTTCGTGGCACTTTTTGTCACATGACAAACCAAAATATCCTTCAACACAGGTGTAACAGAGTTGTTGCATGAAGTACATTTTACAGGACAGGTGTGACATGAACCAGATTCCAGATAACTCTCTTCATTACATGTCACACATGTGTCGTTGGTGCATGAAGTGCATGCGCCAGAACATGTACTTTGAACACATTTAAAGCCTGGAAATATAACTATAAACATTTAATGAGTCGAATATTGAACATATGACTATGATTTATGAAATACATTTTTAGAAACTAAGACGTTGGCCACATCTACACATTTTATAGAAAACCTCAGCATACCACAACACTTACGTCAATGGTATAACGCTCAAAATGTTTGTGTGGAACATTAATGTGTTTTGAGTTGAATATAATAAAATGCGTTAACGGTTGAAATACTGTATCCTTTTACTTTACATCGGAATGTTTCTAATACGTTCCTCAAAGTAGACATTCTGTACTTGTTCATACCAAAAATGGCAATGTGTAATGAGAATTCTAACAAACAATCGAATGCGACCACGAACTTCCTTGAGGTACTCATATACAAGCTAAACATATAAATAACAATAAAGCTCTGGTGCAAGATATACCAAAGTGAAGCGAGAAAAATAAAAAGGTTTTGGAAAATTATCTCAGGGCAGGTGTTGCTATTTTCTGGAATTATTTAAGCATGCTAGTTGAATGCGCGTCTAGGATGCAACACAATTAAAACGGTAGATGCATAACATTTGTTGAAGTTTCTTTTATCCCCATCACAGCATCCCAGCAAAACGGAAAGCTTAATTCCACAAATATGTGTCATTGACGTAAAAAGAAAATAACAACAACAACAACAAACAACAACCAAAGCAGTTATCAATGAATAACAAGATTATTGCTTTTTTGAGTTGACTTTTTTCAAAACTTGTATCGATAGAAAACATGCATTACATACCAGTATTTAAGCTTTACTTACCGACTAGCCAGAAGATGAACAGCAACAGCACCAAGTGGTTCGCTTCAAACCTGTTGAAACATGCTAACAAATGTGAATTAAACAAAAAGACTATAGCTCATTCAGCATATCAAATACAGATCAAGGCAAAATTAAAAGTTGACTATAAAAACCGAAAAAATCAACAATGTAAAAGTATTTATGACACAGATTAAAAAATGAAACATTATCTATCGCCTTAAAATTTGAACAACGTACATCGCACACTCTCGACTCTCCTCAAATCTCTACACTGTAGATCTTACATGTACCTAAACTTAGCCTTTAAACGACGTGTAAACAAAATAATATAAACTGTGTACTTACATTGTTCTTATTGTCTTTTCCTTCTTAAAGTCTTCAATATTTACGTTACCTCTTAACACATTAACAAATTGGTCAATACTACACCTCCTTGAAAATACATAGTCCGTTGTTGCGAAGAGGAAGTAAACGACACATATTTTTTGTATGTTTACTGTGCTTTGATATTTTCAGTATGTTTTAAACAGTCTGCACGTTCCGCTTCACTAACTTAAAATAGCGTCTTCTCTACAAACATACCCAGGCGCACTTTCTACCGTAGGGGTTCAATACATCTACATCATTTTGACAGTTGGGAAGTCTTATAAATAAATGAGGCAAGTTTTGTTTGCAAAACGCATTTTAAAAGACAAACAGGTATCAGTTGGGGAAATATATTTTGCACAAAACAAACGTACCACCAGTGTTGGAATGTGTGTTAGAAGTGTATGCGCTTAATATTGGATACGTTGACATGCATAGAACGGATAAGCACCTTATTAAGCTGGTCCGCCTGCGTAGGTGTTTTCGTAATTCGACGATCTAACAAGGAAGACGATTTCAACATTTGTATTGTAAATTATCCATACCCTAAAAGTGACTCATCTCGTGCTACCCCCTATTGTATTTATATATCCCTATTTACAAAGGTTAAACGAGTTTGTATTATCGTAGAAGAGTTCAATGATAAGGTTTGTCGCTTTAAATTTGTTAAAACAGGCCTTAAAAATTAGAATAGTTAATTTTTAAATATTGTATTAGTGATGTTATTGCTTTAAAATATAATAGCAGTATGAAAACACTCATGCAGCAAGGCATCAGTCGACATATCTTATTTAAGATAAACAAACAAGGTTCTTAATAACTCTTTGATCTTATTACACAACTTATCAGGAAATTTATTGCTAATTGGTACAATCCCGGAATCCTTTGTTGACCCTTTACAGTCAAGAATTAGCCTTTATTTTGAAATTACCTCTGTGACCGGACAGGTCGATGAGATTCCATGACTACGATGACTTTAAACCATGATTTGGAAGTCACTGTTTGAACTTCTCTTCTTCTTTACAGCCGTACCCAATATGGACGAGACAACTTAAACAGTATCCCCTTACTTTACGTAAAATTGCAAAGTACCTATAACTTTGGGAGTTTTGTCTGTTTTTTATTACTTAATATGTAATAAATCTCGGTTTATAATAAAATTACATTTGGATGTCATTACAGAAAATTGCACATTTTGTTTAACTGGTTCAGATACTTTCTAAAATTCCATAATTTTCTGCAGGTTTTAACATTGCTCTTTTGATTTTGTCAAAATGCGTCACTGCATTTCTTTCGTCATTTACTTGTTCCTGCTTTGGTTGTTTTATTTCAAACGTCTCTCTCTCTCTCTCTCTCTCTCTCTCTCTCTCTCTCTCTCTCTCTCTCTCTTCTAGAACCCTGAGTTAGCGAGGCTTTTATCTCCTGTACATATTGTCCATATGTATATGTTACATATATTCCTTTATTATAAGTGTTAATTTGTGAGTATACTATTCTTTCATCAGTTTGCAACTCGCGGTGCAGGAGCTTGTTGTCAGTTATCTCCCTTTGATAGGTTATTTCTAATAACTCTATTTGTTTGTAAGAAAGGCCCTTCAGGAAGTGCGAAATTAGACCACTCCACAAGCTAGGTTTAAACCGCCACACAACAATACTTGAAAGTCAACGTGTACCCGTTATTTTTAATGCGGTCATGCGCTAGAGGTGTGACAGTTGGCGAACTTCACACTTACACACGAACAGTCCTATCGATCGATACTGGCTTTAATTACACAGGCTGCTATCGACATTCGCATTTAGTGCAAATTCGCGGTCGTTTAGGTCACGTGGGTGTGTTTGTTTCGATTTGCTCGAGTTACGTACTAAACGTAGCCATTGTTTATGCTTGAAATATGAATGCATCAATTATTCTATTATATTTGAAGTTCCCAAAGTTTATACATTTTAATTGGTCTATTGCCAGCAATCAAACTGATTTCACTTACAAAGAATCACGAGACGATCAAAAATATATGATTTAAATAAAAACAAATCGGCACTTTCTGCATGCTTTGGACGAATTCCAAACGAAATCGTCTCACGCTGGAAGAACGGGTCAGGAAAGTTAATATGTTTGACGACGGAAAGAGCTCGAGGGTAATCGTATAAGAAATTAACGTTGGTAGAACCCTGTTCTTGAACGTCGCCAAGAGAGAACGAGAAATAATAATGGAGGAGTTTGAAACATACAATTTAAACATGAAGAGACAACGGCTATCAATACGGAACGACGAAATCAACGATCTATGCTACCGCTGGTTTAAGGATGCCACATCCAGACAAGTGACATTGTCAGGTCCTCTGTTGAGAGAAAAGGCACTTTAATTCAGTAGTGACCTTAGACTTGGCAATTTGTGTTTTCATTTAATTTCATTTCTTACAAGCGAAAACAAACACAAAGTACAATTAGCTTAGTACTAATATAAACACCCAATACAAAACAGTAATAAACAGTCAATTAAAACATCTTACATAATTTCTAAATCCAATGAAAATTTATCACTAAGGTCAGATTTTGTTTTAAGCAGTCAATTTGCGGCCGTCCCTTGGGTGGCTGCTTAATACAAGTTTAACTGTAAATAATATTTTATAAACATATTTATATAAAATATCTGCTTCACTCAAAGAGACGCACAGGCTGGTAAGAATACATATACTATTACAAAAAACACTCGCCGTTTTAAATTATAAACAGTAAACAGAGCATTATAATTGTCATAGAACACTTCCATTGTTAGCAAAACAAACAAAAATCTAATAAGTGTAATTTATATTATCTATTAAAGCAATCAAATATTGATCAATAACGAAAAGTTAAGTTGTTGTATTTTAACAAGATTTTTAACTGAAGGACAGTGAGTTCTGAAAGGTTATATAACTTACCTGTTGTTTTTTTTCAGTTATTTTATAACTGTGTTAATCGTAATTAGCACAGTTTTCATTAATCTACAATATGTTAACACATGTAATATGCTCATAAGCAAACGTGTGTAAAGAGTCATTGTGATGCAACTAAGTAATAAGTGTACTCTGTTAATCCGACATTATTATCTACTAGTGACGTCGCCGGAAGTAAAAGTTCACAATTTAAGGTCAAAATTCGTCATTTGATAAAGGGACGTATCCAAAATAGTTCACGATTCTATGAATGGTGCTATATATGTGGTTAAGAAAAAAAAAACACGATCTTGGGAGGATAGTTCCTTGGAAGAAATTCACTAAACACATTTATTATGCACAATTTTGACAGAACGTGATTAGAATTAAAAGCTTATTTACCTCAGTGCATTATTCTATATTCTTGTCCCTACTCGTTTATATATTTTGATTCAACAAACGCATTTAAAGTATGCACATACACCAGCACCAAGTTTGTTATTCAAGCGATATACATGAACCATTACAAACCATACACGAGTAAATTGTTTTTATTCATCTCTTGATACATAATATTTATAGCAAAGACTGCATACTTAAATCTGTATTTGCATACAATGCGCACATGCAACAGTAGAAAATGTATGAGGCAGTTGAACAATCCAGTTTTTAGCGTTGTTCGCTTAATTTTGTCTGCATCTATGTAGACTGTCCATGTTATTTCTCACAAAACACTCCCCATCAGAACACATTGACATAGGTTCCACGCCCCGTTCCTGCAATGTGTGTCTGTGGCATATCATGATGTGTCTTCTCCTCAGATGGATCACGAGTAGTAGACCTTGTTTCCATAGTTACGTTTGTGTCTGCTTTATTAAGGCTCGAATATAAGTGACCTGTAACAAGATTTTAAACTTTTAAAGAATTTACCATTCCGATGTAAACGTTAAAATTAAAATGCTTCCTTTTGCAAGTTGTTGGACACTTTGTCCTCAATAGCCCGAAAGTAAATACTCTTACTCAAAACGCTGTCAAAAATAAATGAAATAAGAAATAATTGACTTCCTGCTTATGGTTATTATAAATACCCAAATTGTTATATGTTATAAACATATAAACAAGCGCTTAAACTAGAATATACAAATACATTTTTGGATAATGCAGGTTACAAACCTGATTTCCTATAGTTTAGTACATTAGGCTTTCTATCGTTCTTAAAATGATAAACAATTAAACTGACAAACTTACCGTCTTCTTCTCTAGTCTCGATTTCCAGAGTAGTGTAATCTACACAAACATAAAATACAACATGTGTGTGTGAACGTAAAGGATCCTTAACTTTAACCATAAATGATATTTGGTCGTAGTAACGATGTACTCATCCTGACGTATTATTGTAATGAATGAAACTAGTGAGCTTTTTTACACTTTTAAATCTGTTTCAAAAGCCAAGTGTGTTATTTTTAAGCTAATGATATTATCTATACGTGCGATATATCTTGTTTATAATATTCATTTACTAATCAAATGATGTGCTTAACTCATATAAATATAATGTAAACTTTTTTTTCTACCTTGTGACACACCATCTAATTCTCTCAATTGACAAACGCGTTCTTTTGTCTGCTGAGTTTCCGATCTAAAACACAAAACAGACTGATATGCAAACATATAAGTGGCCTAATATATCAAACTTTTTATGTTTATCATCAAAGAAATATGCCTTGGTCTCTGTCAGCATTTACCTAAGAATAATCATAAACATGAAGTGTAACGAGTGAGTCGTATATTATTACAGGTATATTTTATTGGAGATGTCTAATGATGTTAAAAATATCAAATTTAGCTTTACAGGTGGCAATGTCAAAATGAGATTGATTTTTCATGGTCACTTACAAAATTGTACCTGACACATGAAACAGAAAAAAATATCTCAGTTGGCTAATACTATCGTTTGTTTGCTTGATTTTCAATCTAAAACAAGACTGATATTTTAATATTAGTACTCTAATATATCAAATGTTTTCTATTTATCACTACTTAAACCATACCATCTGCCGATATTTAGGTAGGAATAATCAAACCATGAATTACAATGTGTGAGTCATAGAGTGAAAACGATATACATGTTTAGGGTATACCTAATAACGTTAAATATTGATTCAAAGCTGACTAAGCCAAATAGAAATTGATCATGCATGGTCACTATTAAGAGGGTGTCTGACAACTTTATACAAATACACATTTTACACCTTTTTTCCAAAGAATCTTACCGTCGTTTACATACAATGACAACAATGACTACAATGACGACAATTGCAATAAGGACTAGTCCTCCACCGCCCCCAGCTGCTGCGGATATGATAGTCGTGTCGTCCAGAGACCGGTCCTCCTGGTTCTGTATCTGAATCTTACTGTCCGTATTTGTCGCAGACTGTGAGGTGTTCGTAAATATTGTTGTGAATATTCTTGTCGTAAGGAGCGATATTGTTGACTCTTTTGATGGACTGGTCATTTGTGTGATAATTGTTGGTGGATACACTTTCTCGGTGGTAACTGAGAGCAAATACAGGGTTATGATTGCATGTATTAAAATCAAGGAAATGTAAACACTGTACATTCATCTAACAGATAAAGTAGTTGTTTGCACACTATTTAGGCATGATAATGTGTCTTTAATTTATATAAGATATTTTTGATATTATCATAATCATAATAATATAATAAAAAGCAACATAAGTGAAAATTAGTTTATTAAAATCCATTATTAAATAAATTGCTTTTTATTTAACTTGTATTTACATATTTTACATGTTTTAGGTTACATTTTTAATACCTTGCAAAGCACATACACATGTTATGCAAATGTTAACATGTATTGAATTACTAAACAATAGGCTCTATCTATATATTCATCCATCCATCCATCCACCCACCCACCCACCCAACTACCTACCCACCCATCCATATAGATAGATAGATAGATAGATAGATAGATAGATAGATAGATAGATAGATAGATAGATAGATAGATAGATAGATAGATAAATAGATAGATGAACTTTGCATTGATTTTAGCCTTTAATCATTTTCTTTGTGGATAGGAAGCAATAGCATGTAACATGTTCTTACACATTACATACTTAGAACTAGTTTATTTAAGGGTCAGCACATCCACATTGATTCTATCGCGACCCCGTTACGTTGCCCAAACGTGACTTAAACGGAAGATATACCAAAGTTTCTAAAGTGGCATTTCTGTAAGGTACATACTTGTGGGTAACTTTTTCCTATGAGATTTTTAAATGATTCTTATTTAGTATGTTTTAGACCCTAAAATGCATGTCTTATAATGCATGTGAATTTCGCATGCTTAACATTTTTTTTCTTTTATAGTAAGTTACAGCCCATCATCTTTAATCATGCCTGGGTCCGACTAAACAATTCCGCCCGTTGTAGTTATGTGCATATAGTGAGTAAAGTCCCTGGCTGATAGAGTAAAACGTTCCCATTAGTAGGGTTATTTGGTGCTAAGGTGTGTGTGGGGGGTATTGGTTGGTACTAGACTACTAGCAGACCGCTCATAATCAAGTTTGCATTGTCTTTGCCATTTAATGGGTTTCTTTGTGGAGAGGGAGCATTAACATATAACATGTACTTACGACATGATCCATCGTCTTTGTTACAAGGACTACACTCATCGCACAAGAAATGACATGCTGGTCCATAGTACCCATCTACACAGCTGTGACAGTTGTCGAAGGTATCTGTACAGCTGGCACAATGGGCACTGCAATTGTTGCATGTCTCTGTTCCTATAAAAATCCATCACCACAACCATACGTGCAATTGTCCCTTGTACAGATGCCGTCTTTACAATGTGAGCATGAATACTGACAAGTCGGTCCATAGTTACCATCCTTACACTCTAGACAGTTAATGCTAGTTTGAGTACAAGTCTTGCAGTTTACATCGCATTTGCTGCACAAACTACCAGAGTCAAAGTATCCTTCTCTACAGCCATATGTACAGATTCCACTGTCCTTATTACATGCCTTATTCAAACACAGTTCGTGGCACTTTTTGTCACATGACAAACGAAAGTATCCTTCAACACAGGTGTAACATACTCCAAAGTTGTTGCAGGAAGTACACTGTACAGGACAGGTGTGACATGAACCAGATTCCAGATAACTCCCTTCATTACATGTCACACATGTGTCGTTGGTACATAAAGTACATGCTCCAGAACATGTACTTTGAACAAATTCCAAGCCTGGAAATATAACCATAAACATTCAATACATCGCATCTTTAACAGATGACCTTGGTTTATAAATACATGTTTAGAAATATGCACTATGGACAACGTCAACACATTTAAAGGAAAACATCAACATAACAATAAAGCACATTATTTGAGGCTCAAAGGGTTTGTTTGCTACTTAAAGACTGTCGCGATAGTTCTCTCGGCACATTCATGTTGCGCATAGGAACTCTTAAATAGGAAGAAAGTTTAATAGTATTTGCGGGTGTACATATTGGACTCGCAATTATGTCACAGCATGCGTTGCTTAAGAATTTTATTTTTACAGTTTTAGTCATGCACATAAGCACAAACAACAACAACAACAACAACAACAACAACAACAACATCAACAACAACAACACAAAAAACACCAAAAAAAAAAAACACACACACACGAAAAACAACAAACTAAAATAAACATTTATATATATTTGTTCTGTACACGCGCTATTTCTTCCCAGGCATGAATACCTGACCGAGAGTATTCAAAGTCATGCAGGGTCAATATGTTTACTTCCGAAATCCAGCTTTCTCATAACTGAATGATTCGACATGACTCATATTAACAGTCATGGTTAACTGGTATCTAGGCTATAGATTGATTGGGCAATACTGATTCACAATTTGTTCGTTTTTTTTTTTGTTTTGTTTAGTGCATATAACACCTCATCAGCAGAATTTCGTCATTCCAACCATCCCTGAAGTAGATATAGCACTGCGTCCAGTGATAGATTGTGCTGAACACATGACCTGATACCACACCCAGTTACCGTTGCTTAAGTTGGTCAGTAATGTTAGAAGTTTGATACAATTTGATTCTAACCAAGTTCAAACCAGTGTAATAATGTTTTGAACAGGTCTGATTTTTAATAATAAAATTTAGGTTAAAGTGCTTCAAAACTGGGGGTTGAGAGTTCGAATCCCGGTTGACTACGCAAGGTAATCTTGTTTCTTTTCCTGCTATTTTACTTTGAACATTATTTCACATCACACTTCCAGGTTAAAAAGGAAATGTGTATAGTTTTGATTGTATTTTTGTTGTTTGTGTTTACTTTTATTACACGTTCCTTACCTGGTACATTCAAAGTAAAAAACGAAACATTGGTGTGAAATTATTTTGTAGCATTAACCAAAATACTTTATGGAAAATTTTGGGCAACTTTACCATTGACGTGATGAAACAACAGCAGTAACTGATGATTGGCAGGAGCTATTGCTAGTTGAGATTACATGCTTTGTATTCAAAACTTGTATTGATAGTAAACGTGCAGAAAATACTAGTAATCGAGCTTTTCCTACCGATAAGCGAGCACATAAACAGCAAAAACAGCGAGTTCTTCTCTTCTAACCTGTTTAAATACAAGACATCATTATGAATTATACTAAAGCTAATTCAGCATATGAAATATAATCTAAGAACATTACAACTGAACTATGTTAACCAAATATTCTAATAATGTACTAGGCCTTCCTGATACCGACTTTGAAAGCATAATTATCCTGTTGTATCATGTCGAATTTCTCCATCTTAGTTAATATTTACACATGTATAATACAAATCCGCAACCCTCTACAGTGTATTATAGACATTACATCATACTCGCCTTTTAAACAGGTTGTAAACCAAATAAAGTTATTTTCGTACTTACATTTTTATTACAGCCAATGCTTTCATATTTACGTGACCTGTTATACATTTACAAAAAAACTTCAATACTACACACACTTCCCGGGTAGAAATTACGCAGCCCGTTGATGGACGAGGAAGTGAAAGACATTTGTTCTATTTATATATTAACTTAACGCATGTACTGTTTTGGTGTGTTTAAAACAGGATGCATGCTCAACTTTTGAAAACTGTATTTTCTCTTCTTTATACACCTGCCTGCACGCCTTCTACCGTCGAGCTTCAAATAGCCAGGTAGTTTGCCTTAAAAGGCAGGAAGTTGCATGGAGGGTGTACATTGAACAATATATACATATACATACATATATATATATATATATATATCGGGAGGTCGTGGGTTCGAACCCCGGCCGGGTCATACCAAAGACTTTAAAGTTGGTAGAATGTGGTTTCCCTCCTAACGCTCGGGGCTACGGGGACAGCATACGCCTGACTCGTCGGTGTCAGTATAATGGACCGACCGGGTTCAGTCCCTGGGCACCTCATAAGTGGCCCTGTGCTGTAATGATAGAAATGTCGCTGCGCAGTATCGGCAAAAATGCCGGCTAATCCCAATCCCTATATATATATATATATATATATAGTATATCGGCAGTTTGGCAACTGACAATGATAAATCACTACTGAAGAGACTCTGACAAAACACATTGTGTCTATCACTATCTTTTGAAATCACCAAAATAATATCACCATCAACGACAATAAAAGCTGGTTGGGTCTTCTACTAAAGACCAGAACCCACATTGCATTCAAACCTTAGAAGGCGCGGGAGGCAGTTTCCCAGTCAAGGGAAAATCTTGAAGAAAATATTTTGACAGTGGAGACTTCACAAAGTGAAACAATCTTTGATTTAAGAAGCAAAATTAGTTAAGATTATTACATGAACAAACAACAACAGCGCACATATTGTAGATTAATCTTAACATAATCAATTAGCTACAAGAAAAATAACAATTAAATATCGTGCTAATCTGCGAGAATATTTTCTCAAATTGGCTTATAGACATTTGTTCGCATTTATTTTCAAATAATAAACCAATTAAATAAGTCAATGTAGGATATTATTTTGTAATTGTCTATCACAGCCTTTTGTTAGGACCCGTCGCGCTATATAAGTTTATTTATAAAGTGGCACGTTTACTAAACGACGAAATGGTGTAACAGAAAGAAGAAGCCAGCAACAAACTAGTACAATAATGTTTTATTTTAAAAATAATTTAAAAATATGGCGTAATAAAACAATAACAAATAAATGAAACAAAATTACAGAAGGCGGAATTAATATAAGCTTACAGTTTGTCCCTTAAGGAGGTGTCCCTTTAACAATGCAACAAATAATCCAACGTCGAATAATCCTGAAGAGTTATTGGTAGAATGTACTCCTAGATAATCTCAGTTGAAATAATCCAAAGGTAGATCAATACACGAATGTTAATTATATAATCCAAATTCAACACCATTATATTTATATCACTGAAGAATATAGTAAGTCAACGTAAGTTCCAACACAGAAAGATTTAAAATAGAAGCTGCAAGTATTTCCAAAGTATATGTCCAATCTCTAAAGCAAACTTTTAATTCAAAATTCCAAACTTATTTTTTATTGTCGAACACGCCCTTATATATACCCAAAGAATTTCCAGACCATTCACGTACCCAGAACATTTTCGAAGACCCGTTAAAAATAAACAATTGAATTTTCTAGCATGATCCTTTTCTTCTAGCAGTTACGCGAATGCTACGTCATCAAAACTACAACGGTAAACAACCCTTAACCTGACTAGCGTAACCTTTAACGCTGGTATACTATTGTACATAACACTATGCACGTATTACTCACTTGTTACATTCATTTGTTAATACATTACATTGTCAACTGTTTATGTACCCGTATGCGTCTAGTATAAACCTTGGCTAAGACCATTTAAAACTATTAGAGTTTAGTTTTAAACAGACTATTTTAAATGTAATATACATAATCGTTCTTTCTGTATGTATTTTTTTCAAGTCAGCACTGTTCTTAAAGACATTAAAATAACAATAATCTTACTTTTCTGATAACAAAATTATTATTATTATTATTATTATTATTATTATTATTATTATTATTATTATCAGCAGCAGCAGCAGAAGCAGCAGCAGTAGTAGTAGTAGTATGTCTGACCATTGGTATTTTTTCTAAAACTAAGTAATGTACGCGTTTCCATCTACACCCAAAATACCTCGCCCTCTTTCCTTGACATTTTCTTTTACAATTTTGAAAAATAGCATTAATCTTCTGAACTAATTGATTGAATGGATTGTGTTTTTTTCCATAGGTATAGAAATGCGAGAATGGCATGGTTAATGAATATTAAAGTACCACATACCCAATATAAGAATATATGACAAAGTCCTATGGTATTGCAACATATACCAAACTCCGAAATGGTACAGAACAAAGGTATTTCACATGCAAGCCAAGCCAAAAGTAGGAACACATTTGTGATGAGTCTTTTAAGGAAAAGAACAAACCCGACAGTTACCGCCTTGGAACGGTCAGTAGGCAATATGGACCGACATGGGTTCTTAAACCGGTTTTACAGAGCTCTAACCTCGCACTTACTGACGAGTTTCTCAAATGCAAGCAACGAAAAGAAAAACGATCTATTTGAAAACAAAATGTCCATGCGCTGATATTTTCTATACGTTATGACGAAAGTAGTGACGTCATCGAAAAATAATGTCCGCATAGTATTCGTCTCTGGTCATGTTTGTTCATGGTTCAGAAAGTTAATTTTATTTGTGGTCAACCATTTTTGTGTATTTTCAAATCAAAACAATATCATATTTCTTTTCTGAACACTATGCGGACATTATTTTTCGATGACGTCACTACTTTCGTCATAACGTTTAGAAATTATCAGCGCATGAACTATCCGCATAGTGTTCAGAAAAGGAATATGATATTATTTTGATTTGAAAAACAACACAAAAATGGTTCAAAGTTCAATGTCCATCAAAGGAAATACACGTTACAATCCCTATAGGATGAATTAAATGACAAAATAGATTTCAAGCACGGGGAGATTTTTTACGACCGCCACACCGCATAAGTAACATTGTTGTGATCATGCATAAGAATATATGACAAAGTCCTATGAGTATTGCACCATATACCAAACTCCGGGCATACATTCTATACTTACTTATTTAAATATCCCAGGTAACATAATGCTGTTTTTTAACTCATGTAAAATAGTTAAATAATAATGCAGGAAACAAATTTCATTTTAAGGAGGAAACACTAAAGCAATCTTCTCACGAAGGAAATGAGCAGAAACTAGTGCATTTGGATATGCATATTGAATACAGACTAGTTTCTTTCTTGCTACACGACATCCGTCTCAGTATGCTTACATATGTTCAACGTAAATGCTTATTCATGCTGAAAAAAAAAAGTCCAGTGTTTGGTAAATGGCTAGATTGACACGGTAAGTTAGTGTGTTCTCAAATGGCAAAGTAAATGCTCATATCATATCTGATACTACTGATAACAGACAAATTCTGCCTAAGGGAATATTTAACTTATATTTGGATACCATATAAAATACATTTCAATCAAAAAATAATATAAAACATTGAAAAACAAAAGGAAAATGGCAACAATAGAGCAGTAAATAGACTCAGGTAAAATTATGCAGTTTTAACCAACATTTAGCTGAAAGTATAATATAAATATGCAGTATAGCTGAAAACACATTTAAAAAAGAAAGGAAAATGGCAAAAATAGAGCAGTTAATAGACTCAGGTAAAATTATGCAGTTTTAAACAACATTTAGCTGAAAGCATTATATAATATAAATATGCAGTATAGCTGAAAACACCAAAAAGATACGCTTTACAAGATAGGATTCACACAGTATTCAGTAAATCTAAATCAGTACAATTTTATATTGTTAACATTTTTACGATCGTATAAACAAAGGAAGTTTTGCAACATTAATCAATTTAGTCGAATGCTCTCGACACAGTGTCGGGACCAATTCTTTTTTTAAAGAGTCATTTAAACATGGAGGAGTTTAAAGTTTTTAAAAGTTACAAAAGGTACAAACATATTTATATCCTATATAAAAGCAAATAAAAAATGTCTGAAGCTATTTCATACTCAAACCTGTGTAAGACAAGGCGAAAATCTATCCCCTCTTCTATTCGTTTTTTTTTTTGCGAACGATTTATATTTTCTTATAGGAAATATTCGCAATGACAAAAATTTACAAAATTTCAGCCAGACGATTTATCAATACTTCTAGATGATTTAATTATTATATGCTAGCGACACAGTGATCATAAATGATAATGCACCAGAGACGTCAAATTGCCTCAATAACTTGATTACCGCAAGGAATCGAAATTAAATGTTAACATCCACAAGAAAAAGTGGTGGTATTTGGTACCAACAACATGTAATAGTTCACTAAATTAGCTAGGAAATTGAAGATGTTAAATAAACATATATCTAGGAAAATGTTCCTCTAAATACAGCAGTTCACTTGAAGCTACAAAACACTTGGCATAACATGCACGGAAAAGAATATCTGTGTTTTAAACTAGAATCCAAAATCGAAATCTTCCAGTTGATCTGCTTGAACCTAAATTTTTGACAATAATATCCTCCGCCAATTATCCCGTTCGATAGGTATCTAGGTAGACATTTAATTGAAATTACTATGAAAAACAAGAATGAGTGGATACTGAAACAACATAATTACTTCCGTTCCACATTAGGTTTTATACCTCAGGTTTAAAGGCATTTTCGACTTGGAAAATCTGTTTTGATGACAGGCAGACCAATTTACCTCAACTTGGTTAACATATTTCAGTTGAAACAGACCTCTTGACCAGAAATGACATACTTGAAAGACAATCAAACTTCAAACTGAATTGGTAATTGGCTCCGTTACTTTATGGAATGCAGATTCTTTCAGTCTTAAAAACACACACATTACAATTCGTAAACCACATTTTAGACCAGGTTCAATGTCATTAATATAAAAATTGGATGAAAAGACGCAATGGGAAACACCTAAGATCAATATAAACAATCATCTTTATTATTCTTAAATCGTTCAGATATGGCTTTAACAAATAAATTACAGACAAAAAATAAAGTTGATTTGTAAACAATTACACACAAATGCAGCTTCTACACACCACGTAACTAATTGTGTACACACAGATCGGACTGCGGTAGGACTTTATTCACACCACCGTATGCGTGCCCCGTTTATTAATCGTCTTGGACCAGTCACGTGCCTCTGCTTAAGCCAACTGCCCCTGAAACTAGTGCAACCGCTTTTTACCAAACGGTTCCTGGGCCAGTCAATGAACAAGAAAAGTCACTGATGCAAAACGCAGTCTAGAACAGGTAAACAGTTTAGAGAAATAGGGCAGCAAGTAAAAATGAAACATTTAGAAAGTTAAAGGTTTTATTTGGTTTTCATTAACTTTAAATATGCAGAAAAAAATATGTATAATGTATATATATAAGACTATAGAATGGTTTCAAACAAAAAACAAAATTAAAGCAAAACCCGACACAATCTATTTTTTAAAGATTTTATATATGTGTAAAAGACATGACTTTGCCAAAATTACATTGGACTTTAATAGCTAAATTGTAGAAGCAAAAATTGCATTTGTGCAGTAGCCTCACATTTCTTAAATCATTATTACTCAGGTAGTCCTTTTTCAGGAACACAATATGTTTTTCTTTGTCTTTCTCAGTAAACTTTTGTTTATGTTCAATGTATAAAGCATGTTTGTTTCTGGGTTATGTAGAGAAGAGATTTTAGTATATCCTAAGATTAACCTACTGCATACATTCCAAAGTGAAATGGATGAAAGCAAACAAAAGTTTCAGTAAAACAAAACGTTCTGGTTTATCATTAATCCTTACAAGCACTGTATTTCTTGTGAATTTGAGTCAACATATGTTGATGATATATTAAGCATTATTTTAAAGTCAATATGTAGACAAATTGTGGTAAATACGATTTCTACATTTTAAATGTCGGATACTTAGTTATGGCATACATACCACCGCCCAGTAAATGCTAGTGAATGGTGGTTAATATAACACAAACGAAAATTGTATTGGAGTAATACCATATTATATAAAATTAATAAATACAAATATAACTTTCAAATGGATATCAGGGAAAACTCTGAATATACAAAATGTATACTTTAATAAGTAATTACAAAGTTTACTGCCAGAATAACATAACTACACTAACATCGTTATCGCGGCCTTGGATAAGTGGAATTGCTTGTATATATCGATGCGAACTCGCGGTCCCGACTTTTACTTCAATATGATAATGCTATTTTCAGCTGTTATGTCTATGTTCATATATCGTTACCCGCTTTAACTTTCTGGTCACGACATCAATATCTCAATTTATTTAGCTGGTTAGCCTCGATGGGACAACATACTTAAGAAGGTGTTATAATCAGTTAAGGCAACCGTCGTAAGAGGCTTGATAAGAGACGCAAGATGTATCAACAGCCAATTAACTCAACGTCTTGCCATTTGTATAAGTTAAACTAAACTGTCAACACAGGGTGCGCTTTCTCAAGTGATTGATAAGTGTCGATAACTAATCGAGTTTACCAAGTTTGACTGTAGTTGCAGATTTGCAAATTTAGTCAACTATTTCTAAGTTCTGATTCCTATGATCATAAACGGCTTTAGAAAGATGATAGTTTTTAATAACTTGCATGTATTTAATTTTTAATTGTTGTGTTAACAAAAATATTTATCTTTTCACAATCAAATTTGTCTGTGTTTTCGCTATTTATTTATTTTTTAACCAAAACTTTCTTCGTTAATTTCCTTAATGCTAATGCCTTTACTGTCTTTTGATCATTTGGCGTCAAATACTAGTTTAATACATAAGTTATAACATTGCATTTACTGTTTTTGTAAGTGTTACAAATGCTTTTATTTTTGCTCAGACATTCACTTTTGATGCAGATGGTTACTATTATTTATCTCAGTCTAATGGGGTATTTTAGTTGCTTTCCCTAGGTTTTATAAACACAGCAACCCTTAATCGATTGCAAATTTGGAATGCTCAGATTTCCAGGTTTTAGCAACAGAGTGGAATCTTTTGCCCACTGACCGTTCCAAAATGGTATCGACAATATGGTGGTAGGACATTCCGGCAAAAGCATTACACTTGACTAACAGTCTTGATGCCGGACCAAGGAACCTTATTTTGGCGGTATAGAACATGTTTTGAATCTTTTTTGATAGTCTAGATCTTCTTGATGGAGAATCCGTCGGATGACCACTTGCCACCTTTGGGCAATCTGAGTTATCGGTCTATAATAATTGCTTCCAAAATGACGATTTAAATACTGTTTATGTCATAAGTGTAATTATTTAATACATTTTAAATACTATTTAAATTACTAAAGTTTGGAAGGCTTGGAATGCATTGAAATGTTCAACCATTGTTATTTGCAGTTTGTTGGATTGAGATACCAAAAAGTATCAAACTGGTGCCCAGTAAGCCCACTAACAATCAATTATAACTTAATAAATCTAGTCCAATTTCACATGCCTATGAACGTAATTAATTTCTGCAAGAACACAATTCTCAACAAAACAATTGACATATTTAACTTTTAACGAACCCGTTAATAACTTTACATTGTTTACATTTACATTGTTTATTACGTCATACATTGCGCAAAAATAACATCTTTTTTCAGGAATCTTCTGACGACCTCACCAATGTGATATATAATATACTGCAGTTATGTCACGGAAACACCCATTTCCCTTTGTAAAGATATGCTTTCTTTCATACATGCGTGCTGTTTCTGAAATATATTGACACCCTTCATGGCTAATTTATCTACCTCGTATACGTCCTCGTTTCCAAACAAAACTTGCATTTTTGCTCATTTTCAATACCAATGCCAGCTTTAGAAAAACAACAGCAGTCAACTATGCAAAAGTTATACCCATTTTCATGATAATAAATTAATACTGTTACGGAACCCGGGTGATGTTGTTTTATTGGTTGGACTCCAGGGTAATATATATTAAGAAATATTAAATAACGACCAACGATGTATTAGTATAACTAAATAATTGATTTATTAATTATAAATCAATTAAACAAAATAGTAATAAGAATATCAATTCACTAATTTAAGGATATGTCTCCAATCAAATCGCAAATAAATAGACGATGCGAAAATTCTATGTTCACGTATAACATCACACGGCCACCATTTATAAACACAATATCAAATATTTATATAAATTCACAGTAAGCGTTTAATTAATCTTATTTGCTTAAAATCTACGACCTAACGTTAAAATTACCATTCACTCAAATAACAGCGAAAAAATAAAAATAACACGTTAACTACTTATTTCACAATTTAAAATATTTATTTGCTGAATTTACGTATCACTTAAACCTACCCATTGAATTGAAGAAAAATTTTTTAACAAAAATAAATGAAATATGAACGAATCAGACTAACGTCTGCAACGTGCTGGAAACCTCAACTTAGGAAACTCACGGCTATTTATACTGATCCCAGTTCACCAGAAAATGTTGTGCATGCACCATAAAATCTTGTGCAGAATAGAAAGCCAAATAATATTGTGTGCAAAATAGAAACACAAGAGATTCATGTGCAAAAGATATAGTGCGCTGTATGGAGTTGTCTTTAACAATGAATTAAACACCTACCGACAAAGAATACAATATTAAAACACAATGTCTATCAGATAATCATAATTTCGGATTCCTAGAACTACACACCTCCTTTAGTAGAGAGCTTAAAATGACCGCATAGTTATTCGTCTGCTCAGACAATAAATACCGAATTTCTTTACAGCAATGTCTTTACAAAACAACTAGTGATTTCTAGGATAAAACAAGTTGGCTACACAACTAATTACATGGATACCAAGAATATAGGATCATTAACATAGGAATAACGATTATGTAAACAAAGGAATTCACAGAAACGAATGACATTCGAAGTAAGATGCTGTTGGTTAGTAAGATTGTAGCTTAATCAAATGTATAGGATTGGTTGCTCTGTCTAATCAACAAGAGAAACAGGGTGTATCCTTGCGCTAATAATCAGCTATTAAACTTTAAATTAAATTTTGAAGGTTAGTAAAAATTAACATTTATGAAAGTGTTTTAATACACGTAATCCTGGGGCCTTACAATATGCCATTATAGATTGACCTATACATCTTGGCTTTTCATTAAAACTTAATTTTACTGGATTTCTCTAAATTCCTGGAAAATGTTGAATTCAAAATGGACAGGGTGAATCGTTTGTTGTATAATTATTATTATAAGTCTTAGGGCTTCACACACGTTAGATTAAGTCTCAATTCCAAATGTCTTATGATTGACGGTATAACCGAACTTCTGTCAATACCCAAACGCTAGAAATAAATTGAAATACCTTAAAACCCACATGTTATGCCCTAATAAGTGTTTTCCACTACGATCTTACTTTTTTTCTATTTAGTACAAGAGAACATTGAATTAACTAAAACGGTGTTATATATCTTAAAGTACTGACGCTTTTTTAAAACTCCCAATGAACCTACATTAACATTCAATAAGTTTTTTTTATTATCTTCACATTTCTTAAATAAAAGCTGCCTCCACCCCGAATTCATTTATAACATTTAAGATGTTTGCCTGAAGGCAATCTAAAAATGCAATATATATTTCGGTCAGAATTGTACATTACTGAAACGTATGTTACCGTTTCTTAATAATATTCTTTATTACGGACATACAGTTTTCGAGCCTCTTGTTTAAAGATAGTTTTACAGTGAGAATATTCGCAATAAATGTTTGAAAAGTTGGGAAAATATTTTAGCATCTTGCGGCAACTGATCATCAAAAATTAAGTAGGGACTGACATTTATTGTGCATTGTTTTCAAATAGATGTTGTGAAGTAGATACATATATAGGTATCAGGGAAAATATGTTTGATATTAGACGACGTTTAATTTGTCATAACAATTTGTGATATCTAAAAAGAGTGGCCTCGTAAAGTTCCCTTTTTAAGAAAATTCTTCCTAAATGTACGTTAGCAAAAGGTAAAGTAACTGTCACTTTTTATAACTTTCATATCTTGCTAGAAATTTTAGTTTAAATTGTATGTTTACAATTAAAAACAACTAGGATTCAGAGTGCAAGCTAAACCGTTTAAGGCAGGCACGCACGCACGCACGCACGCACGCACGCACACACACACACACACATATATATATATATATATATATATATATATATATCAAAACACATTTGCATGAATAGGCACCAGATATAGATTTGTAAATAAATTGCATTTACTGCACATTAGTATGTGATATTACATTCTGGTAATAAATTAGTATGGCTGTACAAAGTAAAGTACGTTTCAAAATAAGTATGGTCCCCTTGAAATCCCTATGAATTCCGTTCGAAATACAAAAGGCATACCGGGAAGAAAACAAACTTAAGAAAGAAAGGCAGTCTAAAAATGAAAAGACAAGGGTAAGCTTACAGAAATGTCGATGCCTGAAGAAAGCAGCTGACATACAAATCAAACAAACATCAAACCACAGTACTTAAGACTACCTGCGTAATCTTTATAGAATTATAGAGTGGAAAAAGCCAGGTGCCAGAATGTAGTTCACTAGACAACCAGCATTTATTCAGACGACCACTTTATAAGCCGTTGTCATATTTATGAACAAAACAGCAAAGACCTGGCCTTCTTGATAGGTAGAAAGTTAGTATACTTCAGTCAGGACCGAGAAACATAACTAAAATGACCAAAATCTCAAGGAGATTGAGATAGGCCTACCATCAACAATGAAATTCTGCCAAATGGAAATTGAAGAGGAAGGCAGAAGAAAAGTATCATGGAAATGTCTAATGGAACAGACAGTTGACAAACACAAATTCATGGAAATGCTCGAACACGATACTGATGAATTGAAAGCACACACTCTTCATCATCAGCTTGAACAAATAAAGATCTTGAAAACAAATCTCCATGACCATGAATTGCTTGTCCATATGACCCTTGCCGAAAACGACAACTGCAAAAGTGTAGAACAAATCCAAAGTGCCGATAGGAATAACACTAATCTTACATTACATTCTGTCGTGGCGTATTACAAGGAAGTCGCGGAAGTAAAACAGAAGTATTGTTGTAGTCTCCAATGAGCAGTCACATTCCGAAGCTGCAGTTGGATGCTCGGTGAAAAATCTCACCACCTATTAAAAGAAGTAAACGTGGAAAAAGGTTTAGATTCGCCTTTGGAATATATTCAGACCGCATTGGAAACAAAAAATAGAAAATAGAATATTACTCAGCATAATATCTTTTACTTCATACATACTTGGAGTCATTCACTGTACGCTGCTTATCAAAATCATATTATTAGGAAATATCACTTAATAATATGTTTTAATCGACACATATTGTCTTATTTCATTATTGCAAATGTTTGGGGCTTTTATGAAATGTTTGACGACAAGCTCAGCAGACAATACATTAATGTTATTTGTGAGAGGTATAACTTACGTTAAACATATTTTAAACTAATTGAAAAAGTGTGTAAGTTCTGTCATTTAACAAAACTTATACAAGTTGACATTTTGAGGTCAATGGAAATAATATAAAATGGTATGTTTATTTTGTTCCGGTAATATAAATTGACACATATTTTGATTCATTAAAGTAATAAAGCATCTTTGCGCACTTTTGAACTAAAGGTCGTAAATGACAAGGAAGAAGCTGGGACAGAGGCAGATATCAAACACGTGGCAAAGCAAATAGTTGCAAAGTGTAAAAAATGATATTGACAATACCTTTAAAAATAGTGTTGATTAATAATTAGTAAAACGTTCAGTTAGCGACATAAAGATTACTCCACTTTCTCCTTTATCATTTAACCTGAGCAACAAACTAGCGGCTCATCAGATAGATAATATAATTACCAGCGTAATTACCCATCATCTTTCTCCACTGCCAATAGCGCTAGGTGTCATAATGCGAAGTTCAAAGGTATCAGTCAAACAACTGTGTTACATCGAAATTACACCTATGTATGACGAGACTCTACGTTTTAAAAAGTCATCAGCAGCAGCTTCAACGTCATTTACAACACTTCAAGCAATGCCAGCCAATGATAATGTATTTGGTCAGGTCGTTGGTGACAATTTTGGTCTTGCATATCCTCCCCGAATGGAAAACTGTCAATGCTTGTGACATAGCCAAGAACGTGTGAGGACGAAGATGGTTACAAGGAGACAAACCAAACGTCGCTGTGAGAAAGGTTCCCTGCTTGACTATGCTGATCTGAACCAAAAAGGGAACAAAATAATGTAGCAAAATACAACTATGCCTCAGAATGCTGCCCAAAGTGAATCCCCCATCAACTTAAGAGTCTTGGAGAACTGTATGTTTTTCATTGACAAGGACAAACTTGACTAACATGATGTGTTACCAGAAGCCAAATATTCTGAACACAATGGATATATCACTAGATTTTGCCGAGAACAATGTCATACGAAGCGGAAAGAGACTATGTATTTACCACTAAAAGATAGGAAACCAAATCAACTAGATATTAACAAAACGGCCCAAAAACAGGCTTTGAGAATAAGAAATCAGCATTATCAGTATTTATGGTTGATTAATAGCGTTACATGAAAACATCATGTGCGCTTATCCAAAAGGCAGAGATGTTTTGCTACATTCAGTTTGCACATTCTGATAAGCTTTTGGAGGTGTTAACCATAATAATTGCACAAGACATTATCTCCACTACCTTAATTCAATGAAGACTTTGCCTGAACTGCACTGTGTGAGGCGGCCTCTACTATGTCGTGTACCAGTTGTTTGGTATGGGATACAGAATGATATGTTGATAGGAACGACTTTTACAAACAGGTGTGGGAATTTCACCAAAGCCTGAAACACTGAAGCGTATTTGTAGCAAGCTTGAAGAAGACATTACAACGCTCATTTGTAAAAAGGACGTTGACTTGTAGCTTAGCGAGGGCAAACACAAAAAAAATGAAATGGATGCTTACTATTTTCGCGATGATAGCCAATTATTGCAAAATACACCTTAAAAGTGTATACATGCGCTTATGTTTGATACACATTCATTACACACGTCAGGTATCTCCTGAGAATGTGAATATTGACCACGCATCGGAACTTGGGACAGAGGAACTGAAAGAGTTTGAGAAAGGTGGCCATGAACCTTTGACACAAATGTACTTTTCACCATTATTATAGGTCTGCAAACGAGTTCTCAAGATTTCAATATCAAATCATTGTTTACGTTTGACTTGTCGTCAGTTTCTATTCCAATGTTTACGACTCCTGAGCAATGAGGTTTTAAAGGCAAAGTCGGCTTTGAAGCAAGCACCCTTGTGGGAGACTTTTGCTAGGTCTACAACGAAGGAGACCAGGACGGTAATAACTGATGGCTCAGCTGTATTACATAAGATGCACTGACCAACACTTGTGACTTTTAACTATTTCATGGAGGCATGTCGACGTTACAAAGAAGGCAAGCTGACTGGGAGGGATGTGTTCTTTGTGATCGTTACCGACTACGCATGAAGACACCGACATGACGATTGCAAGCACAAGATTGTGGTAGCTATGAAACCCCACATCAACATGCCAGTAATGTCAGATGACACTAACATGTTTCTGCTTTTAACTCTATTATAGACTGAATCAAATTATTGACAGACCAAAATGGTAACGTCGTCAGCAGTGCATGGCATGGCAATTGTATGTTTATACTGTACAAAATCACAACAACATAATACTAGATTTAATGGCTGCGCATCAGGAGTTGAAACAAATGTATAATGTTTTGGAAAGGAAAAAGTCTCTGGTTAAAGTCCTAAAAAGTAAACCGATTTTTCCTTTGATGCATTGGTGACAAAGTCCTCTAACTCTGAAGATGTTGTGCGGTCATCAACACAGTTACTATGGGGCTTAAGTGAAGGAGGAAAATAGGCCCCATGTATCTCAAAAAGTGTGGCGCAATCATTTTCATCTACACAGAATACCATAAAAATGTTAAAGGACTCAAAACAGGTCTTTGGAAAAGTGCTGTAAACCCAGATCCACCCAAAATGAATCATGTTGAGTATAAATGGTACCAGCTGACATTTAAGTTGCGCCTGATGATGAAAAATGATCCTGTGGATTACTAAAACCACAACGCTTATTGTTTCGTCGCTGCAATCGTCCAATTGGTTTGTGGCTGCAACGGGTCATACATGTTGCAATCGACAGACGGAAAAAATAAATTCACTTGGACATAGATAACAGCATTGCGAATAATTTGTAAGACATTTCAAGAAAAGATTGAGATGGAAGGTGACCAACTGTGTACCTCCTGGTTTTCTTTACGTTAGGAGATGTTCATATTCGGAATTAGTAAACTCTCGGAAAAAATGGAGTTATGCTAGGCGCGTATCGAGGAATCTACAACTTATCACCAAAGTATAGGGAGATAGTCTAAGAACAAGTTTAGAAAGGGAGCATATCTTGAAAGCCAAAAGTAAAATCAAACAAGGAAAGTTGCAGACACGGTTTTATTGAATTTTAAGAAATTTATTACATCTAGCAGCGGCTTCAGCAGCGTTCACTTGTATACATAAGCCATGATCTTGAAGGCCCAGAAAGTCCAGCTACAATGAGAATGAGCTAGGGTTTTAACGTTTGTATTTTGGCTCGTTATCCCAAAAAGCATGTACAATTTAAGTCTGGGGTAAATTTACTCTTAGGTGGTAATACTATTTCTCAAAAAATGGTAGGACAAAATTTAAATGAGGGAGATAACTCAAGGATAAAAATAAACTAACTAGACTTTATTGTTCTATGCTCTGTACTTCGGCATAACATAAGGTACACCTGTTTAAAATTTGGAACAATTTCTTGCAGTCGTCTTGGAATTCTGCTTCAAATTAATTAGGAACGCCGTTTAGAAAGGGCGATAATTGAAATTGCTAAAGTGTTGCAAAACACCATTTAAACTACCCCAAAGAGCCTCAAAACACTTTCTATACACCGTACCACAAGATTAAGCTTAAATACAGTGTTTAGCAACCATACTTTAACCATGATATTCTTACGATCAAGTATTTGATAACTAATCTTAAATAATTAAACTGGCTAATGACATTTTAGTTTATCTTTGAATGATACCCAAAAATATATACACGTATATGAAAAAACAAGAGTCTCTATCAATTGCACATTTGCTGTATAGGTAAATAAGAAAAGGTCCTACCAAATTTTTCACAGATTTTTAAATTCTATCTACCTTTAGGCAAAGGCAAACAAGGCAAATATAAATGTGACAAAACACAGAGACGAGACAAAACACACAAAAAGAAAAAAACAGCAGTTATCGCCTTGGAACGGTCAGTCGGCAAAAGGGCCGAATGGGGTGCTTAAACCTGGTTTGTGGATCGCTCCAACCTTGCACTTCTTGGAGGTTTTTCTATCAAACTAACAGTGTAAATAAAAAGAAAAACGTCAAAAAGAAACAACTAACAGTAAGCACCTGGATCGGGAGTTAAAACAGATAGTGAACTTATGTACATATACATCATATAACTAGCAATAAAATAAACTATCAACATATGTACAGTATGTAAAGTAGATAAAAGACTGAAATCTTAGGTCATGCCCACAACTCAAATCCACAAGGTTTATAAAAAAACACAAAAAACAAACAAACAAGGCAGTAGCAGTAACGCAGACCTAATAAGTAACCAAGAAGAAAATAAAAAATAACGAGATGAAAACGAAGAAAAAAAAACAACGAGAAATAATAAGAAAGAATGGATAAACGAAAATGAAAAATGGACACATGGCTAGAAAAAACAATCATTCAATTCAAACTCTGGTTACAGTTTCTTAAATCAGACATGTGGAAATAATAAATAAACTCTGTATAAGTTGCAGGGTTTTATTGTTCTAATAACTTACCTTAAATAAAATACTTAAGACATTCTCTGCAGATTTCTGACAAGAATGATCATGAAGACAGCTGTTATGAACCCTGAATTAGTTAATCAACAATTCTGGTGAAAACAGGGATGATTGAAAAAATATGTTTTAATCTAAAACCTTAGCCATAAATCATTGAGGAATGTCATTATTAACAACAAATAGCTTAGTTAAGTTATCAGAATTAGGTTTTGATGGATTAAATATTATTTATTTTAAAAAATATTTATCTACAGTATGATCGAAATAACAGCTATAAAATGGCATCTAAAACGAGTGTGTTCAGATACTGTTCTAAGATCTGTTCGTGCTATATATTTCTTGTTTGACTATCTTTGGAGAAATTTTACTCTAACAATGTCCCTTTTCAGGCTTGGCTTGAAATATTATAATCTTATGCTATTTTATAAAGTGCTGTTTCTGTTCTCCAGGCTGACCAGGCAGACAGAACACGAAACATTCGAGACTCCAGAATCTCTTAAGTCATACTGTCCATTGACAAACTTTTGTTCAGAGGAACAAATATCCTACAACATCACCACAGGCTTCGAACCATGTTGTCGGTCGTGTTCTTGCAAACCTGACTGTACATTAAGTCATGACTGTTGCCAGGAAAGATTTGCGTCAAGTGATTTTGTTAGTTTCGATGATTGTGTTTTTGCTGGAGTGACAGAGACAGAAGATTTTAGGAAATTCGGATCATACTTTTGGATGGTGGACAAATGTCCCGACTTAGAAACTGACTGTAAAAACCAAACGGTCGCACCCTGGGGAAGCGTCTTTCCTGTTTCATCTCCTGCCAAGCAAGAAACGTACATTAACTCTCAATGCGCTCGATGTCACAACGCTACGGATCTTTTACCATGGTCAATTGTTTATGTTTGTCAGTTATCAAAGGTTTTCCACAATTTCGGGACATTTTCAATTGAAGATTTCTTACTTGGGTTACGTGGATGCAGCATTGATTTTATTCCCCCAATTAGTAAAGGTTATAAACCGGATATTTGCCATAATCCTACATTGATTGTCCGTAAGTGCTTCAAACGTTATAATACTTCTGAACTCACCGAACTTTGTAACTCGTTTAATGCTACATTTACATATAGTCAGACAGGATATCGATCACTTGTTTTCGGAAATGTTTATTGCTTTCTGTGTAATATTGGCTACGCCAGAGACAAGTATCTTTATGAATGTCCCAAGATGGATGATGTGCAATCAGCAAAGGGTTATTTCGACAATGCTTTGTTAAGCATTATAGACTACGAAGAAATACAAGAAATGATAACCGGTTTTAAGAATGTATCTCAATCGGCAGGCGGTAGCATGGACTATACTATTTGTGGTTTACCACTGGATACAAGAAAGGTATGTCAACATCAGAATATTGACTGTGGCCAGTCAATTCTAACATTTGTAGTTATGTTTCTATTTCTTAATTTAAATTTATTAAAGCGTAGATGCTTTTATTTACTTTTCTGCGCATTTTCAGTGTTTAATTTCTTTCTCATATTATCAGAAATACTGTAAAAATATTTTAAACACTCTGAATCTGCAGATAGCCTATGCTTTTAATGGAAGGCTTATTATTATGTAAATGATTTGAACGCCTTATTTTCAAAACATTGCAAAGGCATTGAAATTCAGCACATTTTCCAGATAACTTGTATTCCTATCTTCAGACCGCAAGTAGCTCCATATTTACAACGTTTTATGGTAAGATTTATGTATTCAATACATTTAGTACTTTGTAACGGTGTAGACTAGATGCACATATACATTGAACTGTTCACGTGTAACATCGTAATGAATTTATTTATTACAACAATTTTACCAGTGAAGTCAAACGGCCGTGCGACGTCTCCCCTAGCATGTAGTCTTTTTATTATTTGATTCATCCAGCAGGGATCGATGAAAGTATAAGCCAGTTTAAAAATAGTCATATACTACATAATCTGTTAACTCTTTTATATTTTAGGATGAATGTCGGCCCATTATTTGTCCGGAAGGACAATTTCGAGACAGAAGCAATGGAGGAGAATGCCGTCATATAAGTCATTGGTCAAATATGCATGTATCTGTGCTGTTTAACTTTACATATACGTCTTGGTCCAACCGCGTGTCGATTGATTGTTTAATACAAGAATACAAAACAGGTAATCAGATGCATTTAGATCTGCCTATGTTGAATGATTTTAAACACAATTTATACTTTCATTATTCGGAAGACTATAAACACGCAGCATATTTTGTTGCCAAACTGTTCAGAAGGAGTAACGATTCGCTTTTTCCTGTTTCTGTCTTGAACCGCATTCAAGCTACTTTAAACAATACAATACAGTTAAGTGCATGCAATAGGACCTACAGTGTATATGGTACAATTAACAGGTATCTAACGTATAAGTCATACATGTATTGGAATGACATTAAACAACATACGAAAATGAACATCCACTGCCCTGAAGATTTGCTTATATTTGTCCCCACTTGGGCCGGCACGGGAATTCAAACTTCTGAACCCTGTGATATTCCGCGACCTTTAAACATCCTTCCTGTCTCAAGTCAGTGCGAGACAATTAACGATGAAGATGATAGCTTGTGGCTCACGACTACCTTCTTTTGCGATCAAATAGAACTGCGAGAGGATGAATTTGAAGATCTCCATTACAGAATTCATATTCCTGTTCTAAAGCTGTACCTCGGTGATGCAGAATTCAGACGGGTTCCTACACCTGATGGCAGACACATTATCAGAACCTGCATCAATTACTTCCTCTTGGATCCCAAAGTCTCGTGTACAGATGAATTAGCGATGTGTGCAGCGCTGCATGCACTGGTACTAATTATTTTGATTGTATATTAAAATCGATAAAATATACAATCTTCTCAATAATAAAGCCTTGTGTTTGAATTTGACATTTTCTTTTCATTTAATACAACTGAATATTTTTTATACAAATTGTCACTTTTTATCTTATGACCTTATTTACTGACGCTTATTAAACTATACTCTTCTTAGAAAACTGTTTTCTTTATCTCGTGTACATTTTTGTACATATAGTGATCGATAATCTTCATACTTATAAATTCTTTTCTGCAGTTCTTAATCCCCAATGCGTGTTAACTATTTGTTGTTCTATTAAACGTGATATTTTATTTACAGAGTTTGTCTAAGGCGAAAAAATCGATTCAGTAAGTCGAGGGTACAATCACTTCGAAAACCAGGTTTAAGGACCCGAGTCAGTCCTTATTTGTCATTTGTACAGAATGTTGTATGCGCATTTCTTTTAAATTTAAACTTAAAAAGGAAGTAATAAAACGATTTGTGGTTGTTCAAAACTGCAACATTTTATTTCGGTTTACTGTCAAACCAGAAAAGTAGCATGTTATTCATTTTTGACTAAGTGTAACACTAACAATGAAACTGCAGCATTGGATGTGTGTGCTTTATTTAAGATAAACCTAATGCTCTCATTAATATTTGGACTTAACTTTTATATTTCGGAACGTTTTATATTAATATTTAGATATTCAGTTTAGTTACTTCCCGCTTGGTTTCAGTGGAGTGAACGATCTTTCTTAATTATAAATATAAGTTTCTGTTCTGGTCCATGTTTTTAATGGATTATCATCGGACAGATTTCCTCTTCTGATTGTATATGTCAACTTACAGATCAAGCTTACATTCTGTAATCATCCAAATACTATGAGCCGACTTATGCCAGTTTTATGGGATAATTAAGATAAAAAGGTGGGGATATGTGTTCTATGGACACATTGTCTGAATAAAAGTGATTCTGGGATGAAAGTCGCAGTACCTAAGCTCACAGAAAAAAATACAACTGTGGTCTAAAATTAAAAAGCAAATAACATAAAGGGTACTTATTAACAATGTTGAGTGGATTGAAAGATAGGTCAATTTATGACATCGAATCCTACCAAAATACCCGTAAAAGAAAGGTGTAACGCCTACATCTATTTTAATAACAAAAAATATATATTTAGCTCATTAGTGGGCCGGCATATAGTGGCGTCGACTCCTATTTCCTTTGTCCCTAACAGCAAGGGAGTCTGAGGCAGGGAGATACCTTAATATGAATACTTTCCATATTACCAGGAATGGTGTCTGCGTCCAGAATTAATAGCTAGATATCGAGATATCGTTCGCTATATTTTTAATTAAATGGATGGTTTATTGCCCACATACAGTATTTAAGTAATTTCACTGTGTACAGCACGTCGTGAAAACGAGGCAACATACCGTATCCAGGCACATTGTTCTGATACCGACACCGACAGTCGTGGAACTACCCTTATATTTGCTTGATTGTAATGAAGGGAGCTATATCACTACCATTTTTAACGACTTTGGTATGTCGAGGCCAGGGATCAGACGCGGTGCGCCCCGTACCTTGAGCACACGCTCTAATTACTGTGCTACCCATTGAGATACTCGTCATAACGATCATTAATGCGTTCATAATTTTATATGTACACAGAAAACACGGTTATTAATAATATTATTAAGATATTTAACATAATTAATGAAGGCAATTTTAAAGCTATAAGTATTTTGTCCAGATCCATTTAGATGAATAAAAGCTTGAGCTGGGTATTATAATACCATGTAAATGTACCTCTCACCCATGACGTTTTCCTCTGTATATCAATTTATTTTACTTCATTTTATGTTGTGTTCTAGCACAATGGATACATATTCTATAAAATGTGGACCCAAGATAAAATAATAAAATAAATATAAAAACACTTATCCCAATAACTTAAAAAAGATAAGGGTTCTGACGCCTTCAATAACATTTCTCATATTCAGATATTTTATGAATTTTTGGATAATTCAAGTTATCTTATTATCTGATATTTTCTTAAAAAGATTACCTTCTTATGCTATGTTTGCTCCCTTTTCTTATACATATTATATTCTCTAATAAATAATCTGTCTCTAATTGTTCAGCAAAGCTAATGTTAATTAAACCAATTGTAACAGCATTGTGTACTTTCACCACAAAAGGTGTTATTTTTATACAGAATCATTTAAAAGAAATGTCTTCAAACCATTCATAACGTTGATTATATATTTTTGACTTGACATTACCTTGTACATACCCACAAGTCATTAGCTCTCCCAACGAAGCACTCAACATAAGTCCATATATGATAACACCGAACAAAATGTTTTATAAACTACAGCAATATGGGCTCCAACATCACATCTGCCAATCGACTAGTTTGGCTAGATCTATTCATTACCATGGCAAAGAGTATCATTATCTAAACAACGATTTCTCGCACTCACAGGCGCAATTTATCAATGTTTAAAGGTTAGGGTTAATCGCAATGTTTCCACTGGCAAGCCTCTATGTAAAGAAAAGTATTTTTTACAAGTCTAATCCATTGCCACGTTACATCCACAAATGACCAGCGATAATGATAAATTTTTAAGAAATGTAGAATTAAATATTCATTTAGTATCTCAAGCTTGCTAATAACATCAATGTTGTTTTTAATTTTATGCAAAAAAAGTAAGTACGTGTGTAATCTCTAAATTGTTAATTTAAATTCTCAATATAATACTGACTTTTGCAACTTTTAAATTTGTCTAGAATAATGAATATTTGCTTCGGTAGCGATTCACAATTAATTATATATTTTTCGAATACATCTTTGAGCTTCATTGTTGTTTGGAGATGTACGTAGGAAGACTTTCAAGAAGTGACAAAACTCATCAATTGTACTAAACTATGATCGATCGGGTTTTGTTTATATGTCATGTAATATGTCAGGACTCATCACGTGAAAAAGGACAAGCATTATAACTGATATATTGTTTTCTTGGTCACCTTTGTTTCCTACGTTCAAAGTTGTAAGCTTTACCCTGTATGGGTTTACACATCGTCGGATACCCCCGGTTGATTCTATTACGTTACTCTCCATTCATCACCCGTGGGCAAATTGCTACTCATTTCGTCGTTTTGTTTACTATGAAATGCCGCAATCCGATTGGTTCGCTAAGAAAATCCAGCGGATCTGCCAACTAATCAAGTTTACGCTTACATACCACTTCGATGACCGATAATCGTGTAGCTAGGTCGTCCTGTAGTTTGCAACACTGGTTAAGTTTATTTACGCACAAATTACACGCAACGTCACTGTCTTCATGGGCAAGGATACCGATTTCGTTTAAGACCGACGTGTATTTTGCAATACGTGCTGGAGTGCCCAAAGATCTGTAAGAACATCTGTCGCGGATCGCTGACAGACATACTTTACACTTGCGATGCGCTGTACCGGTCGCCATGTTTACGTTCTCAGGTCACCGTATTGATCTTCCGATTGAAGAGTATTTAATTTTGTAACCTATCATCTGATTGGATAATGTCTGTTCTGTTCTATTCAAACAAAACGACGAAATGAGTAGCAATTTGCCCACGGGTGATGAATGGAGAGTAACGTAATAGAATCAACCGGGGGTATCCGACGATGGGGTTTACAGGGTAGGAATTAATGTTCCAATTTTTTCCATAGTAAATGAAATCAGGAAAGCCTTCTGCAAATAAACACCTCCTCTAAATAAGTATAGGATATACATTGGGACAACATATAAATCAGGGTCAGGAATATCATTTTATAGAAACAATTTTATTAAATATATAATACTTTATTTGAATTTTGCATTTGGACTTGTTAGGGCTTTAATATAAATACCTACGTGCTTTCAGATTCGACCAAAGTTAAATGAGAACTAATTTGAAATTAACTACTACCTATTTCACACATGTGATGTGAATCAAACATCCTGAATGCGCCATTCTTTCCCAAACGCACATTGCATAATTCTTAAATAAGGCTTAAATCCATTTAACATATACAGTTATAATTGCTTATATTAAGGAAGATTAGTCCCTACAGTAATATAAATAAAGCAGAATGTACATAACACATCTGACATCACCATATTTATATGAAACTGACATTCGGAATGGATAAAAAGATATATCTATATATCCGTTCCGAATATACAGTTTTACCCGTTTAATAAATAATGGATAATAATCATAAACACCACGGAAAGAATGAATTAAGTTAAGTGTGGCAAAATTTATCAAAAAATAATACATCTTTATATCACGAGGTCAAGATTTTTAGCCTGTGGATGATTGTGGAGAGTTGATAATTAATTTGACATGTACTATAATAAACACACTCACTCACACTCTCCACACAAAGGTAACCAATCCTATTACTGCATCTCGTGGTGTTTTATACTTTCACTAAACAAAGCTGCAAATATACTCATTATTTAAGTTAAATGATTCTGTATAATAAAGACGAATGGGAGAATTTATGACTTAATTAAAAGGAATCTTTAAGATAATTTTAGCTTTTAATGTACACTTTGTAAACAGTCAAACAAAATCATATTCACTTGAAATAATTAAAACGATGACTGAAAAATTTAAATGTTCAAGCATCCAAGTCCCAACGAAATAATGATAGTTTTTTTTTATTTCAACGTAACATACGTTTATCGTTTAGTTTAAATCCAGGTCTATAGTAATGCTATATAACTAATAACAAACTAATAATTAATGAGTAATATTATTAACATTTTAATAAAAGATAATATGTTGTATTGTCTTCAGGAAAAAGGAGAAATATATCGAATAAAGTGTCATTAACAATTCAACATAATTCTAAACCTTCTGCAAAGTTTGAAGAATGGAATGGCTTTAAAATGCATTTTGTTGCCATTGGTCTAGTGACAAGTTAATTAAACATGCTGACAAAGTCATGTTCCTACATAACAATTTCAGTGTTTTATGTTGTCATTCATAGGAATGATAATGTATGCTAAATAATAAGGCTGAATGCACATTTTTATTGTAGATGATGTTAGGTTTCATTTACATTCTACTTAACCACAATCTGTTGTACACAATATGCATTCATCAAGCTCTTACCCTCATTGGCACTATGACAGAAGACTGATAAGCGTTTTTCTTAGACCTATACAGCAGCATAACAAAACAGTCAGCAGCAAAGGGAAAGTCATACACAAAATAGTTTCCACAGCATACATTTTTGACATCGCACTGCGTTCAAACTCGAAGATCCAATCTAAAGAGACTTTGTTGTCTTGATATTTTTATAGTTATAAGATTAGCATTGCTTCTTATCCTTTCCGGATAACAGGGTGGCATCTTTTAATGACATTGCATGTTTATTTAGAATTGTATTTAGTTTAGCCTAAGGCACAACCGAAATCATAGGCTGAAGCAATACAATAGATAGTAGTTGATTATTTAAAAAAGTATTATTTGTGTTTGTTAATTTATCTGTTAACCTTTAATTATTTTCCATGCCATGCTGATTAAGGTTGAAATGATATTCAAAAATATAAATAATTGCCCCTATAAAATCCAAATTGCTCAAGGGTTAGCTCTTTCCAAAATCAAGTTCTGTATTTTAGCTTTTTTAATAAAGACCTACCAACAAACTGTAATAAACTAACAAGGAAATACAAGTTATGCAGATAAAAATATGTAAATTGGGAGAAAAACATAAAACAACAAATAAAAGGTCGAAGACGATGAAAAAGAAAAGGAAGGAAAAATAGTGGAAAAGAAGATAAAGAGAAATTTCAAAAGGAAACATTTATGTGCACAAGATTTGGCATTTAAATCAAACTCGTATTATTCTTCACAGTTCCATAAACCCACAGTATTAAAATAAACGAACCCTTTATATGTTGCATAGTTATGTTCTTAAATGTTACTTATATTAAATAAAATTAATTAACACACTCCCTGCAGATTTCTGACATGCATTGATCATAAACACGGCTGATATCAACCCCGAATTACTAAAACAATTATGCTTGTTAAAACTGGGATTATTGAACAAAGAAACAATTTAATGTAACACCTGAGCTAAACATTATTGACGAATTTATTTATTAACAACAAAGAGCTAGTTAAGTCAATAAAGTAAGCATTTGATGGATTAAATGTTTTTTTTTTTAATATTTATCTACATTTTGATCTAAATAAATGCTATATAATGGTACCAGTGAACATTAGTGTGTTCCGGCACCGTTCTATGATCTGTTTGTGTTGTATATTGTGTCTCGAGTGTGAATTCTCTTAGTGAAGATTAAATTTTAGCAATGTTCGTTTACGGGTCTGGCCTTAAGTATTGTAAACTCATGCTACTGCTTCTTTTGTTCACCAGACAAACCAGTCAGTCTAAACAGGAAAAAATTGAATTTCCAGAATCTCTTAAATCATATTGTCCAATGACAAAGTTTTGTTCGGAGGAAGAAATATCCTATAATATCACCCCAGGCTTCGAACCATGTTGTCAGTCGTGTTCTTGCAAACCTGACTGTAAATTAAGCCATGACTGTTGCCGAGAAGATTTTGCGTCAAGTGAGTTTGTTAGTTTTGATCAGTGTGTTTTTGCTGGAGTGACAGAATCAAACAATTTTAGGAAGTTTGGATCATACTTTTGGATGGTGGACAAATGTCCAGACTTAGAAAACAAATGTACAAACCAAAGTGTCGCACCTTGGGGAAATGTGTACCCCGTCTCATCTCTTGCCAAACAAGAAACGTACATCAACTCTCACTGTGCTCGTTGTCATAACGCTAGGGATGTTTTACCATGGACAATTGTTTACGTTTGCCCATTATCAAAGCAATTTCAAAATGTTGGAACCTTCTCAATTGAAGATTTCCTACTTGGGTCACGTGTATGCAGCATTAACTTTGTTCCTCCAATTATCAAAGGATATAAACCGGATATGTGTCATAACCCACTACTGATTGGCCGTGAGTGCTTTAATCCTAACAATGCTTCTGTACTGACCGACCTTTGTACCTCCTTTAATGCAACATTTACATACAGTCAGATAGGATATCGTTCAATTGTTTTTGGCAATGTTTATTGCTACCTGTGCAATGTTGACTTACCCAGCGACAATTTTTACGAGTGTCCCAAGATAAATGATGTTCAGTTAGTAAAGGGTATATTCGCCAATAGTTTGTTAAGTATTATAGACTACGAAGACTTGATACGCGTGTTTAAGAATGTGTCTGAAGCGGCAGTTGGCAGCATGGACGATAAAATATGTGGGTTACCAATGGATACAAGAAAGGTATCTCAACATCAGAATCATTGAAAGTGATCAGTCAAAGCTTTGTAGATATGTTCCTATAAGTTAAATATAAGTAAATCGTAGATGATTTTATTTAGTTTGTTGAGAATCTTCAGTGTTTAATTTATTTCGGTTATTATTAGAAATAATATAATTGTGTTATGAACCCTCTAAATTTGATATGTCATTCCCGTTTTCGTCAATTTTACATATAACTGCATGTGAAACTATTGCTTTATGCCCTTTAGATTTTAATATATGTTGTAATACACAAAAATTGTTTTATTTACATATCGTTATATTATATGCCTTTGATTGACTGTTAAATGCTTAAGTCAAATTATGATAGATGTCACTGTTGTAAACTATTGAAAGTTTATTTATCTTAAACTAAAAAATATGATTCTGGAGCATGTTTCTATGGAAGCAAATATTAAATATGCTATATACATTGTATGCTAAATGTAGAAAGACAACATTAGTCAATTTACAAATATGCAAATTATACATACTCTATTAAATTTATTATCTTTTAGGATGAATGTCGACCCATCTTTTGTCCAGAAGGACAATTTCGAGACAGAAGCAACGGTGGAAGATGCCGTCAAATAAGTCACTGGTCAAATCTGCATGTTTCTGTGCTGTTTCATCTTACATATAGCTCCTCGTCCAATCGCGTGTCGATTGATTGTCTAATACGAGAATATAAAATAGGTAATCAAATGCATTTAGATCTGCCCAAATTGAATGATTTTGAATACAATTTATACTTTCATTATTCGGAAGACTTCAAACATGCAACTTATTTTGTTGCCAAACTGTTCAGAAGGAGCAACCAATCGCTATTTCCAGTTTCTGTCTTGAACCGTATTCAAACTACTTTAAAAAATAGGATACAGTTAAAGGCATGCACTAAAACCTTCATTTTACATGGTACAATTAACAAATATCTATCGTACAGTTCATATGAAAATGACATGAAACATCCGGGAAAAATAAACATCCACTGCCCTAAAGACTTTCCAAACTTTGTCCCTACATGGGCAAGGTTGAACATTCTGACCGCTGAACACTGTGATTTTCCCCGACCTTTAAAAATTGTCCCTGTCTCAAAACAATATGAAACAATTAATCATAATGAAGATAGCTTGTGGTTAACAACTACATTCTTTTGTGATCAAATTGACCTGCGATATAATGAATATGAGGACCTCGACGACAGGATTTATATTCCTGTTCTAAAGTTGTTTCTCGGTGATGCAGAATTCAGACGGGTTCCTGCTTCTGATGGCTGGCACACAATCAGAACCTGCGTCAGCAACTTCCTCTTGGGTGCCAAAGCGTCGTGTACAGATAAATTGTCGCCGTGTGCAGTGCTGTATGCGCCGCTACTACTTGTTTTGAGTGCATATGAAAACTAGAATAAATCACGTATGGAGATAATGCATTATTTTTATTTATTATTTGTGTTGAACCATTGGATATGATATATTATAACATTTAAAGAAAATCTTTATATTTTAACTTGCCCTGTATAACATAGGCCATTTGAACAGTTTCTATTTCCCTTTCCGCGAGATTCCTTAAAAGTATTATTTCGGGAAATTGTCTGCCTCTCTTATTTGACATGCCGTTTGCAAATAAATCCTCAGCTCGGTATACTATTTTTTGGACCTTTGACCAGTATAAGTTTTGTTGGTTTTACTTGTTTACGTTGGCCGTTTCCTTTATTTGTACTTTAAGTTTGTCTTATTATGCTAGACAACTGCACATTTTTACATAAAAATTAAATGCTAATGTGTTTACAAGAGAGAATAGTCCGTTCCATGGCGCTCTACACTCAATTATTGTTTTTACTAGAAAACATCTTTATTCCTGTTTGGTGTTTGGAAATAACACAAAACAAAGCGAGTTCTGTCTAGAACCTGAATGACATTGCACTGACAACTCTGTCCGGTGCGTATGGATTTACTCTTGGATTTCAGATCAGCCATTTAGATTATTAAACATTACAAATGGATAATTAATGAAGTAATTATTTCCCAAAGTTACACAATGTAGTGTTACTTTGAACAAAAAGATACGTGGTGGCATTGTTGAACAGAAATTGTATAATATTCTAATTGCATTTTGAGCAATTAGTTTTAGACTATATATGTTAGGAGTGAATTATGGGAGAAGAGAGAAATTAAAATGAGGTAGAGAGAGATTCATGCATCGCTGTTGTTAGATTGTAAAATGTAACTTTCATTAATACAATTGTAAACATGGGATGATGTTCTGCTATGGAGCCCCGTTACGCCACATGCTAAAAATTGTAATGTAACCTAAACATTTCTTAATAAAAAAGCTAAATGGCATTAACGCCTCATTTGCAAATATTGAAAAGATATGCAGATAAAATCAATGTACTGTAGACAACTCCTTTATTGTAATAGTCTAGCACATGACTTAGCTTATAAACTAAAAAATTCATATATTGAAAATCCTTCATTCGTTTATCGTAAAATTAAAGGCATATAAAGCTTTTGGAGTTGTGATACATTAATGAAACTATCTGTTATTCATACGGCGTTTTATTGTTTTAAATCGCAAGTGTGTACAAGGCCGTTGGCCTATGATATGCAATGCATTGAAAGGTGGATTTTAAAGCGTATAATTAAATTAAAGACATGATTGGTAAGGGGTTAAATATGTACGTGTCTGTGCTGGTTTACTTTACATATGAAACGTGTTAACGTTTTCCGGCCTCAGAAAGACGTTTGGCATGTTATAGATAATTATAATTCAAAAGTGAATTGACTTGGCAGTACAACTGGCATTTATACCGTTCAAACTTGTGTTTGTGTTAATAAACTTAACAAAAGCTTTATGATGAAGAAAACACATGTTAAACGTATTAATAAATGTTTAAAATATGAAGGAAATAAGATTCTCATAATGCTGAATTTATATAATTGTGTCTACAGAAATATTGCTACTTGTTCGTGTTCACTTTAAGGCTTTGGAAACTGTTAGTTTGATTCTTTACCCTTGTGCACTAACGACTTCATAACTTATCTAAGTCAATGTCAGCACTTCAAGATTTTTTGTTTAAATAGATCGTGTTTCTGTTCATTGCGTTCATTGCATGCAGTCGAGAAACCCCTACGGAAGTGCGAGGTTAGAACTCGTACAACCGGTTTTTGCTGATTGACCGTTCTAAGTCGGTAACCTTTTGGTTTGTTGTTTCTGTGAAATGTATCATCATAGATGTGTTCTTACTTTTTTCATTTGGCTTGCAAGTAAAAACCTTTGCCCTGAGCCATTTTGGTATATGTTGCAATATGTGGAAGACTTTGGCATATTTCTTTATTTTAAATATTTTAGGTGCGTTTCATTATAAAGTTTACGATCGATTGAAAATCGTTCTTAAATTTCTGTCTTACGATAACTCCTAAGTGCGTTCCAATAAACTATCCTAAGTGCGATTGGTAGCGAATCGATCTTACGAGCTACACTCTAACAGTAAGTCCAAAATAACGTAACTGTGTGTAAACTTTCGGTGCGTTCTTACGGGTCCGCGCTAACATACGTATTTGTTGATTATCGATAAGAGAACACAAATGAGCGAAAAAAACAAAGAGCACTTGGAACTTGGACGAGCTGGTTGCTTCGGTTAAATGGTTAGGTATAAGAAATGATGTGCTGCTGGGTAGCTTTAAAAGACACAACGACCAGTCAATTCCTAACGCCGCCTTGGACTGCGTTGCTGACAGGTAAGTATTAAAGTCCTATCAACTTCACGTTAGATGCCTGTAGACCTACATTGAAAAAATATTGCAAAGTTTTTATCAGAATTACCCTTCTTATATAACTTTTTTAAATGAATCATGACACTGTTTTCAAATATACGAATTGTACGAAACAACACAAGTGTTTTCCATTTATGAAAGAGGCACCAACACAAGTAAATGCTTAAAGTATATTTACACTGTCCATGATCAACAATACAAACATTATAAACATAAAATTAGGCCTAATTATTGTAACAATTTCTCTTTCGTTAATTTTAGTGTCAATGCTGTCTCGCAAGCAACCAGTGTTAGAACTGGCATAGGTTGTCGGAAGAAATGGCAATGTTTCATGTCGAAAACTCAAAAAAGAAGCCAACAGACGCCGGCTCTCGTCTGGTGCTGGAGGTGGTTCTCTTCCATCTCTCTTAACTAGCTCTGAAAAGGCGGAAATTTGAATTTGAAATTTTGATCTATATTTATTTCATGATTTAAAAAAGAATGTTATGTAATGCATGTCCTCATTTAAACAGCTAGGTGTACGCTGACATTTTATGTCTGTTTATTTCTTTAGAATTTATATCCATTTTTTATATATTGATATAATGTGAATAGCCACAAGGTATTGAACCTGGTCCCTTTTGATTACAGCTCATTAGACTATACAACCCTGCAGTACACATGTATAAAGGTCCACCTTTGAGTCTCCTTAATTCAGACGCTAGCAGCGATTTCCCAATCACTAATTGAGGGAATTCCTGGTGGTATTGATTCCCAAATTGGAATAAATGCAGGTAATAATGTCATTTATTCCTTTATAAGTATAACCAATATTGTTCTTAAATATGAACTTCAAAAGTTTAGGCTAAAAATGATATCATAAAATATGCCTGAAAGGTGCCGTTTGTATTTAAAGGCCCTGTTCAAATCCGATTATTGGTATCCTGTATGGTATAGTAGTTGCCTTGTAACTCGAAAAACATGAAATAAAATGTGTAAAAATGTTATTAAAGTAAGGAAACTGTTAGATACTACCTTTAATACAAATCTTTTTTTCTCATGTTACCTCTGATTCTGAATTATGATTTCATTATTTTGTAAAGAAATGCAATTCTGTTATGGGTTATTGAACATAGATTTAGGATATTAGTATTTCAACCGATGTTAATTACGAAAGGGAAAATGTTGTCTTTGTCATTGTGATTTTGTTGTTGTGAGGTTGGAGGAATTTAAAACTTGTTTAAGAATGTTAGGTTATTAGGCATGTTTGAAATAAAATAAATATTAAGTAAAATCTATAATCTTTGTTAACTTATCTCTTTTGTAGATTGTTCAGCCACATATATTTCGACAATGCAGCAGTAGATCTTTCAGAGGCATCACAAGTTGTTCCAGAACCAATCAGCAACAGTAAGAAAAAAATAAGATGTTTTACAGTGGTTTTATTCCATAACCTTTTTAGTGTTAATTTTCATAAATCATCATAAAACAAATTATTCATTCAAACGTATTCATTACGTATATTTATAATAATTTTATTGGTCATAAAATATGTATTTAATTAAAACATAAACATTTTATGTATGAAATCAGATGAAAAATGTACAATGCTCAATAGTAAGTAATAAAAATAAAAATACAAGTGAAATAAAAACTTTTATCATAAAAATCAGCTTAAGTAAGAGAACTAGTCCTCAATAGTATTAATAGTATAAAAGTGTTATCAGTTTTTAAATGTGTTTTAAATTCCAAGGCGGTAACTGTCGGGTTGGCTCTTATTGTTAAATGACTCATCAAAGATTTGTTCTCACATTATTATCTGGCATGCATGTGGATACCTTGGTCTTGTGTATTTGTTTTAACTCCCGATGCAGGTGCTTATTGTTAGTTGTTTCACTTTGACGGGATGTTGTTATTTACACTGTTTGTTAGCTAGAAAAACCTTCAGGAAGTGCGAGGTTGGAGCGCTCCACAAACCAGGTTTAAGCACCCCAGTTGGCCCTTTTGCCGACTGACCGTTCCAAGGCGGTAACTGATGGTTTTTCTTTATGTATGTTATGTCTCGTCTCTGTGTTTATTTGTTTTTCACATTTGCGTTTACCTTGTTTGCCTTTATCTACGTGTAGATAAAATTTAAATATCTGTTAGAGTTTTGATAGGACCTTTTCTTATTTACCTATTGTATAGGTTGCAATGCTCATAGGACTTTGTCTTATATATTCTTATATATAAATAGGTTATCATCCAAACCTTATAAAGAAAAAAAAAGCTAATAAACTTTTATATTCATAACACTGTCTTATTCAAGTAGTAAAATTAATAATAATGTACTGGTTATAAACACATTATCTAATTTGCATTAATAAAAACCTACCTGCCAATTAAAACATATTTATCGACTTGTAACAAAACTCATTTAATAATTGTTTGACTTCATACACATAATTTCATACAAAGCACAATAATAATGGTTTATTTGCCAGAATCAAAGCTCAGCAATGTTTGGTGATCCATTTAAAAACTCCAGTCTACAGATACAATATGTTTATATTCATCATGCCAATACATAAAAACCAATTAATAAAGCTAGCCTGCACTTTATTGTTTTAGATACAGAGAAACTGATTAGTCTGGAACAAGAATGATTCATGTTGGAAAAACGCCGCCTGTTTATTGAGGAAAGAAGGCTAGAGATTGAAGAGCGCCGTCTAGTTCTTGCTAAAACCCCTTGTCAGTTCAGCTGAATCAGCAGATGTCAATAGCAGACTTGATTTGCACTAAAAGAAATGTTATGAATGAGAATATTAATTAAAAATTCGAAAATTCGAAAATTCATCTTTAATTAAAGATGGTATCCGAAAGTTTGGGCCAAAATTTTATTTCTCAAATAACCAAACAAATCATTGTTACATCTAAAGGTCTTAAGAATGCTGTTCATTGATGTTCTAGATCTGTGTGAACAGTCAAGGAAACATCGCAACTCATCATTGCATATAGGTATTTCCTATCCGAGATAAGGTACAGAGACAGATATTTTTAAACTTAGAAAACCATGTGACTACTTTTGAGACCACTATTTAACCTTTTATTGAGTTATAAAGAATACACATTCAGAGTGATTTTCTTTCACTATTTGTCTTGTTTAACAATTCAGTTAGTGTCTTCTAAGACTACAGTGTGGGTTTATATAAAAATTAAGCCTAAATGTCCCACAGTAGTGGTTTGTTATTGTTGTAAGTATTTGATGTAGGCAAACTGTCGGATACCACCTTTAAAGGTTTGTTAAGTTAATTGAAGAAGCTCTATATTATTAGCACTCATACTTTCCGGCTTATTTCATTCAGATTAAATTTGTTCTGTGTGTATGCAATGATTGCAATTGACATAAAGAAATAATAAGAAAGTAATATTAGCAATGTTTAATCATTCTACAATTATTGTGTGGGACGATAAACCCAATAACCAAACAAACAAACAATAATTGTAATTCATGGTTACTAAATTAGAATGATCAGTTTAATTTTTAACGCAATAGCCATATGTATTAAATGGCCACTTCCCTGGCTGCCACTTTGTATGACAAATCAAATTTCTTGATACAGAGCCAACCATAGAACATGTATAACATATATTAAGGCAACTGACGTCTTACGGTAGGCGATCACAATAGCTCAAGCTGCAAATCAACTCAGTTGAGGTAACTACAAATACCTACATTCGTTTAGGGTGTAGTAGTAGAGATGTCGATTTGTAACTCCCCTGACTGCTTAGCCTCTAGCCGCGAGCGTTCGATTCCCGTTCGGCGCAAAAGACATAATGTGAGAAGGTCTTCCAGCTGACTTGCGGTGCGGCTGTGGTTCTCCCTAGACATGTGTCTGGGGTCTTCTTCCACCATGAAGCTGGACGTTGCTACGATGATCATAATTGGTCGCTGCAAAGTTTTTTTTAAAAAGAAAACACAACAACAACAACAACAAAACAACCTAACATCGTAGAGCAATACGATTTCTGACATCATTGCCTGGTCAGAAAGTTAATTTATTTCTAGTCAACCATTTTTGTGTAGTATTTTCAAATCGAAAGAATACCATATACTTTTCTAAACACTATGTGGACATTATTTTTCAATGACGTCACTACTTTCGTCATAACTTACAGGGCAACACGTAAATGGAGCCGACGCTTTACCAATTGCGATACAAAGTTCGGTATGACAGAAATAATGAATATGGTAAAGCATATAGATGCAAAATTAGTACCTGATAGGAAGAGCATTGCAAAGACCATAGCATACGAACCTTTCAATCCTAAATGAAAATACCTTAGACACACCATGCAAATCTGCTCATTCCAACAAAAAATCCTTTAGCTAGTAATCGCAAAGTGACAAGAACCTGAAAAATAAAATAAAACCAACTATAAGTTACTTTCAAATTATTTTTTATGCATTATTCTGGTGATGAATACATTTTTCAGACTGAACATTTTATAAACCTGTTTATGTTTCATTGTAAAATATAAGCAATCTTTACAGATTCCTATTTACAAAGCATTCTTTCTTCATGGTGAACTCCCAAAATCATTTCAGCATTATGAATTGCAACAATCAAATTGAGGTGTGGTGTGGTGGGGGTTTAACATGATGAATTATCTTAAATTTACTGGTTCATGGGCATTGAAGCAGACAAAATGTAGCATAATTAAAAGTAAAATTATACTGAAAAACATCCAAATCATCAGACTGGTCGGGTTACTTTGTAAAAGGCATTTACACAACAGGATGCCCAAAAGCGCTCTTAAGATTTTAGAGCGATATCGCTGTGAGAACGATTCCCGAAATATTAATGAAACGCTCTTAAGAAGGACAACCATTCATAAAAGCAAAAAAACGATCTTAAGATTTATGACGAAACGCACTCTTTCGAAACGCATTCTTTATTCCTATGTGCGTTATTATGTTACTTCACCGTTCCAAGTCGGTAACTGTCTGGTTTGCTCTTTTCGTTAAATGACTCATCACAAATTTGTTCTTACTTTTCGCTTGGCTTTTATGTGAAATGCCCTTGTTCCGTGTCTTTTCGGAGTTTGGTATATGTTGAAATACTCATAGGACTTTGTCATATATTCTTAAAAGCAGATTAATGCGTTGAGTTTATATATGACGAACGTTAAGTATAACGCTTAAGAGATGTTAACATAGAATTTAAACACGATAAAAAGAAAACATTTTTTTTTCTGATTTGACAATAGTAGCATGCATCTATATGTTTTATTATGGAAATAATTAACAATTAACAACAATCGTAAAAACATCATACCGTTGAATGGATGCACATTATAGATTTATTTTATAATAATAATAATAATAATAACAATAATGATAATAATAATAATAATAATGATAATAATAATTATTATTATTATTATTTTTACTATTATTATTATTATTATTATTATTATTATTATTATTATTATTATTAATATTATTATTAATATTATTACTTGGATGTTTAAGCTCTAGCTAATACTTCAAGTTCTGAAAGATTTGGAGGCGGACGATTGATCTAAGAAATTTAATAAGTTTTTCAAGTCTCATAACATATGACAATTATATGATTATTTGTACATCCAATTCTTGCAAGTTTTTTTCATAGGCATTTTTTCAAATCTCAGGAATAATCACATTTTTAAATTGTTAACCCCACTTTCATATTTATAACTTTCACACATAAAATCAATTTTGTGTGTAAATAGAAAATAAATAGACATGCAGATCAGTAATATTTTGCCTTTTATGATATATTGTAATATTTTTTATTATAAAAATACAAATTATGGCGTCATTTAGAAAGATTAGGTATGGTATGTGCTGTTTGACTGATAAGATAAAAGCAAAATGTTATCGTAAACTAATGTTAAAGATGCAAGTATATGAAGATTTGATAATATAAGTTCTATTGCTTCCTGTTTTCTTTAACAGCGTTATCAAATGTAGTTACAGAATTTAATAGTATCACAGTTTGTTTCTTTACAAAAACTGTCGCTTCGCTCTGAAAATTGAAACATCCAATTAAGCCTATTGCTAACTTATTCTGCCCTCAAGATTTTTTTGCGTAGGTAATGGTCCCGCTGTCGTGGTCAGTATTCCGCGTATCTATATTGCGCAAAAGCTATGCAGGTAAAAACACTAGATTACATTCAATGCATACAATCTTCTATTGCATATTACGAATTGACCATATATTTTACATGCAATAAAAACAGTATACAAATGGTAATAGCTAGTTGTTTATGGCATTACAGTTTTACAAGTGTTAATATTAAAAATAGCAGAAGAAACTGAATTGATATAGCATTTGTCAAGATCATTCGGTTTCTGCCAGCTCTATTAACTTTAAAATATTTTTAAATTTATTTTCATATTCTTGCTAAATATTTCTATTGAGGGCCAAAAATAGAATTCTGTAGATTTTGCAGCAGTACTGTCGGCAAGAAGAAACAATGCTCTAAGCTCATATTGTATGTGTTCTAATTATTTTAAGTTTAAAAGGCTGGCTGCCCACTCCATGGAGAAATCCGGAGTTACTAATCACGCGGTATGATGTGCATGCAGAACAATTTGTGCTGCTATATGTCAAATTAAAATCTACCTGAAATAGATCTAGTAGACCTGTGTGGACCTGCCATAATGTATTATTTGCTTCGCCATGTGCCAGGTGATTTGACAAATTAACGCAGATTGACAGAAGCCGCGAAGTTAGTGGACTAACGTTATACGACGATTACTCGTGTGGATCGGATTAACGATGCCCTACACTTTCTCTTTAATTCAGTAAGTCCTTACAAGCTATAAGACGATCGCTCTACTGCTGTAAAAACAGATTTTGTTTATACAAGCTAAGGTGGAAATTAATTCAGTGTGAATACGTTTGTGCTTGTTTTTGTGTTGGTTTATGTAAAACAATGAAGGTCAATCAAGATGCACCTGCTTAAAACTACACCTAAAAAAGTGTTTTATGAGATTATTTTGACACGGTACATTTCATCACGTGGCTTCCCACCATACTTGGACAATAAGCCAATAAGCGTTGAAGTCTATTTCTCAAAATCACATAAATAAATATTTTATATAACTGGAGATACTAAACTTAAAGAAAACGACTTTATTAAATTAGATATCCACACAAAAAATAACGGACAAAATAACGTACGGATCAGGACGAAAAATTAAACAATTCAGGATAGGAACGGAACAGAACAGTCTTTTATTTTTCTCAACGTGTACATTGTACATAGTTGCAAGATAATTTCAATTAATGTTACTGTAATTGATCTTCAAGTGTTCTCAAAACCACATACCGACACAGACACAAACGCATACACGAACACTTGCACAATAATACATACACACGTTCTCAAGCACTCTTATCCAAAAGGAAAAGACACACAAACACGCCTCACGCCACATAACACACCTCATGTTTACGAATAGTGTAGTTGGAAACATGAAATAGTTACAATACGTAAGAATTAATTATAATATAATCATATATACATACTTTGTATTTTCATTTATAAAATCAATAGTTCAAAAAAAGAAAGGAAAGAAAAAAGAAAAAAGAAAATGTTAATGAAGATGAACTTATTGTGTGAGAATAACGCTGTTATTTCGATATTCTAAAGCTTCTTTAATGTATTTGCAATGCTTAACAATATTCCCTTTCTATCAGAATTATCTCTCAAAATTTACTAAAACTTGATTTTACATAAAATTTTCTATTTAAAAAGCGTTTTCTGATCTCATTACAAACTGGAGAGATGCAAAACTAATGCTACTCATCCTTAACATCAATTTTATCACAAAGTATACACTATCTAAGGTTTCTATAAATTATGTGTCTGCCATAATAGTCGAGACTCAATTTCTAACGGATGTAACGATAGGCGCAATTTAGCGAGAAAATATATGTTTGCACTATATCAAGGTCATTTTCAAAGGTAAAATTGTTTTAAAGTGTTTGAATGAAAATAATACACTACTAACTGACAGATCGTTATTTCAGCGTTGTACAAAATCTGTTATTATTATTTTAAATAGCAAACAAAAGTTATTTGGATTCACTGAATAAGGGTCAATATATACATTGCTTAACCCATACTGATCTAGCAATCTTTTTACATTTGATACCCAATTTAATTTACCGCTTTTAAAATCACCCAGCATGTAAGAAAACATTTTCTGCATAATTACATTATTTGTGTATAAATGTCTAAACTATATTTCACTACTTTTACATAACGAGCAGCATACAGTAGATATCTTTCCAACTCGCCATATACTGAGGCTGAGGAGGAAGTTTGTCTTACACAAAGTAATCTTTTACAAAATTTTAAGTGTAATATTTCTATATTCTTTGACTTTGTGTTTCACCATACCTCAGCATTGTATTGTAAAACTCAGCTAACAAACGATTTACATTCAAGATTGTACTTGCTTTTGAATTAAAATCATTAGTATTATAAAATAGACAATTTAATGCCTTCAGACTTTTTCCCGTTAAATATTCTTGCTTAAGATTAAATATGTATGAATAGTTAAAAACAGTTCCAAGGTAATTGAAATAAATAACTATTTCTTTTTTCATCATTGTAAGTAAAACATTTATCCTGTTCTCTAAGTCCACGTTTACGAAAGACAATCACTTTAGTTTTGTCTGTATTGACCTCTAAATCCTAATTGTTACAATATCCGTACAAATTATCTAAGTTACGCTGTAATTCAGATGGAGATTCTCCAAAAATGGTCATAACATCTGCAAAAAAGCACAGAGATAAAAATCAAGTCATCAAAATGCAACCCGTTTTCTTGAGGATCTATTAGTGACAATTCCGTATCCTGAATAAAGACTGCCCCTTCTAATAGGCCAAGGCCAACTGTGATATTGCAGAAGTCCGAGTGGTCGTCATAATTACGAACGCAAGCTTTGCATTTGTTGCACACATCCCTTATAACTCGAAGTATTTAACCATGTATTCCCATTTGGGATAGTTTAAACCATAAATTATTTCTATTGATCCTATTAAATGCCTTTCTAAAGTCAACAAATGCGCAATACAGACGTTTGTTATCGTTTAGGAATTTTTGTACTAAGGCATGCAAAATAAAGACCGCCTCCAAAGTAGATTTCCCCGACCTGAAACCAAATTGTGAATCTGGTATAATATTATTACTATCATACCATTTTGTAAGCCTTTCAATTAAAACACCTGTAAATATTTTCGCTTAACAAGTTATTAGTCTTTTGCTACGATAATTTGCAACATTATCTCCTTTTTCATATAGAGGTAAAATTACACCTTCAGCCCACGAATTCGGATACAAACCAGAATTGAATATTGCGTTAAATATATCGCAATTAGAAGCAATAATATCAATTGTTTCTATAAAATATGACTTTGGCAATTAATCATTTCCTGGTGCTTTACCATGTTTTAGCTACCTTTATTATTTTGTCAACTGTGAATTTTCAATTTAGTTCCTAATTTGAACAAGGTTCTTTTGGCCTTTTACAATTACAATTAATACAATTCATTTGCCTCATCGTTGCCTTAGGATTTGCTTGCTGCAAAGTTTCGCAAAAATATTTACGAAAACCCGCAACAGAAATGTCAGAATAAGATCTTTTATTTTTACGAAAAGTGCTATGTTCTTTAAAACCTCATTCTTTCGATTTCTTTTATTTTCTTTCTTCTGTATGTATTACGCTTTCTAGTAATACGTTTCTTAAAGTCAGTTTTCTGTTTGCATTGGAATGTTCGATCAAGCAAAAATGTATTTCTATTAAAAGCATATTAAGCTTCTAAAGAATTTCGTTTTGCGGACGTACGGACTTCGTCAAACCATTTGCTGACGGATTCTGTCTTACAGAGTTATAAGTAAGCTTGACTTCTTTCGAAAAACAAGAGTCAGCTTCTGAGTGTTATAGGTTTGTAAAGTCAATTGTATGACCAATTATATCTCATTGTTCAGCAGTAATAATATTATTTGCAATGCTGTTTAAATCTGGAAATCTTCCTAGTAACTTAAGTCGCGTAAAGGTTCTTTCTACTTAAATGACGTGTTACAGTTTCTCTATTGCATAAAAAGACGTAAGATCATCTCAATAAAAATGGTCGGATATGTGATTAAAATCGCAAATGTTGAAATTACAGATTAAGGGTAAGTCAACTTTACTCAATAACATGTAATCTGTCAATGAAGAATCATGTGTGCTAATATAATTAATACCTATCCCTTTGTCTGAACCTAGTCTGCCATTAGCAATCCGGACTGAGCACGCTCGGCACAGTTCTAATAACCTTACATCCTTGTGATTATACACACTATCAAGATAGGCAATGCCTAGGGGAATATCGGGAATATAACCATCATCGTCATAAATAAAATCCGCCCTTTCCGCAGCCCTACTATAAAAGTCTCCGTCTACATACGGGTCCCCATATTTTTGAAGGCAGTAATGTCGTTTTCAAGTATACCAAATAGATCAATCTGGGCTATATTATGCATAGAATCCTCTGCCCAAATGTATACACCAGCCATATAAATATCCTTATCTAAGTCAAAGAATTTTCTATCTAACTTAATCTATATAATTGCATTTGCATTGTTTTGCAACAGATACTACATCTACAATATACATGAAGCACAATACCACCGCTTCTACGGTTTGCTCGTCAATGTTAGTATTTTCTATATTTTCTATAAAAATAAAACTTTGGAATCCTTCAACATCAGTTTTACTGTGCTTGTTAGCCCGTGATTTAAATAAAAAGATAATGCCATTTCCATTAAAGATTTCATTAAACTGTTCGGAGTTCTTTGAGGTCAAACCATTGCAATACCACGCAAAGAGTTTCAGTTCATCTTGTTGTTTATATCATTTAAACCATATAAAGTTTTATGAGCACCTTTTAGCAAGGGATTAGACGAGGATTAAACAGTAAAAGAAGAAACACCTTATAATAAATTATATGAACTAAAATAATTGATACACTCCGTTTTTACATGAGTTAATTATTAACATCATAGACCGACATTGGAATAGTAAAGCAATGATTGTCGATTTTAACAGTGACATTTACAAAAACATTTTAATCAAACATCTGAGCAACATATTACTGGACATGACTTTATAACAACAAATAACAAAACTAGATTTTGATGGATTTTATATAAAAACATCTACCACAATTTCATCAGAATGAAAGCTATATAATGGATACCAGCTCCTGTTTATTCAGGCACTGTTTCAGGATATGATTGTGTTATACATATCTCAAGTGTAATCGGCGAAATTAAAATTCTTACAATGTTCTTTTTTGTGTGTGAGGTTAGATATTGTAATCTGATGCTATTTTACATAGTGTTGCTTCTGTTATCCCGACACACTAAGCAGACAGAACAGGAACAGTTCGAGTTTCCAGAATCTTTGAAATCATATTGTCCACTGACTAAATTTTGTTCAGAAGAAGAAATATCCTACAATATAACCCCAGGCTTCGAGCCATGTTGTCAACCGTGTTCATGCAAACCTGACTGTAAATTAAGCCATGACTGTTGCCGGGAAGATTTTGCTTCAAGAGAGTTTGTTAGTTTTGATCAGTGTGTTCTTGCTGGAGTTACAGAGACAGAAAACTTTAAGGAACTTGGATCATACTACTGGATGGTTGACAAATGTCCAGATTTAGAAACCGACTGTAAAAGACAAATGGTCGCACCCTGGGGAAGCGTTCACCCTGTTTCATCTCTTGCCAAACGAAACACGTATATCAACTCTCATTGCGCTCGTTGTCATAACGCTACAGATATTTTACCCTGGACTATTATGTACGTCTGCCAATTATCAAATGCTGTCCAAAACCTTGGAACATTCTCAGTTGAAGATTACCTACATGGGTCACGTGGATGCAGCATAACCTTTGTTCCCCCAAATATCAAGGGATATAAACCGAACATTTGCCATAGATCTTCATCGATTAAACGTGAGTGCACCAATCGTTACAATACTTCTGTAATGACCGACCTGTGTAACTTGTTTAATGCAACATATACGTATAATCCGAAGGGATATCGTCCAATTGTTTTCGGCAATGTTTATTGCTTTCTTTGTAACAATGACTACGCCAGAAACAATTTTCTGTACGAATGTCCGAAAAAAGAGAATTTACAAAGGGGTGTTTTCGACAATGCTTTCGTGAGTATTATAAACTACGAAGCAATTAAAAAAATACTAAACGGTTTTAAGAATGTGTCTCAAGCGGCAGTCGGCAACATAAACGACACTATATGTGGGTTACCGCTGGATACAAGAAAGGTACGCCAACATAGGCATTCTAGAAAGTAATTAATCAAGAATGGCATAAGAATACATTTTCTATTTGTTATTTGAACTAAATGTACTTTTATGCACTTCTTCTTCCTCTTATTATTAAAAAATAGTGTAATGTCCTTTTAAACGCTGTAAATTAAATTGTAAATGCATTCCTTTTATGCAAAGTATAATGTTATATCTAAAGAACCGAACATTTAATGTTTGCTAAAGTATGGAATGAAACTGTTAATAAATTGCAAAATATAAATATTTTACATTATAAAATAATTCTTTTTTCAGGATGAATGTCGAACCGTTCTTTGTCCAGAAGGACAATTTCGAGACAGAAGCAAAGGTAGAGAATGTCGTCAAATAAGTCAGTGGTCGAATATGAACGTGTCTATGCTGTTAAACCTGTCATATGCACCCTCTTCCAACCGCGTGTCAATTGATTGCTTAATACAAGAATATAAAACAGGTAATCAAATTCATCTTGATTTGCCCAAACTGAATGATTTTAAATACAACCTGTACTTTCATTATTCGACAGATTTTCAGCATGCTGCATATTTTGTTGCAAAACTATCCAGAAGGAGTAACGATCACATTTTTCCTGATTCTGTATTAAAACACATTCAAACTACGTTAAATAATTCTATAAAGCTAAGGGCCTGCAATAGAACATATACTTTCCATGGTGCATTAAACAAGTACTTAGCGTACTGGTCATATGGAAATGATAGAAATCAACCGAGGAAAATGAACATCCACTGCCCTAAAGATTTGCCAAACTTTGTCCCCACTTGGGTTAGTATGGACATTTATAATAATCAGCCTTGTGACCTTCGCCAACCTTTACAAATCGTTCCTGTCTCAAGTAGGTACGAGACAATTAGTAATAAAGAAGATAGCTTGTGGCTGACGACAACATTCTTTTGTGATCAAATTAACCTTCGAGAGAATGAATTTGAATATCTCAGCGACATCATTTATATTCCTTTACTGAAGTTGTACCTCGGCGATGCCGAATTCAGACGGATTCCTAATTCTGATGGCAGGCACATAATCAAAACCTGCATCAACAACTTTCTCTTGCATCCCAAAGCCTCCTGTACAGATGATCTGGTGCCGTGTGCAGTGCTGTATGCACTGCTACTACTTATGTTAATGAAAGTTAAAATAAATCAAGTATGAAGACTGGGTATATTTTTCTTGTTTATTACTTGTGCTGAACCCTTTGAATTAAAATATTCTCAAGAATTCCTATCAAAATACATTTTAATGTCCTTCATATTCAAAGCAATTTGAGCAGTCCGCATTGCCCATTCCAAGAGGTTGCACAATAGGCAAAATTTCCGTAACTTACCCTCTATAATATAACTATCTCGTCATATTAGAAAACTGTACATCTTTTTATCTTATTTGGAATGTTTTATCCACTGATTTCATTTTATGGCTCTAGTTTTACGGCATCGTTTGTTTTATTCAATACTTATGTCTCCTTAGACAATTTTTAATCTTTGATTTTGTTTAAATATTGTGCCTGATAAGTTAGTTACCTCTAATTATTGCCATGTTGGTTATAAAATGTATTCTATCTTATTTATTTACTGTCAACGAGTGCTTACTGTTGGTTGGCTTCATTTAATGAAATATCTTGGAGAAAACCATTCCAAAAGTGGAAAGTATTAGCGCTATGTATACCAGGTTTAAGTACCACAGTCAGCCTATTTTGATATCTTTACGCAAACGTTTTGTGTATTTGACTAATGATAATTCTCGTAGGACCTTATCGTATTTATCTATGACCGACCTTTACGTTTACACTAATAACATTTACATTTACACAGTAAAATAACATATTCTTGCATTTGAATAACGGTCAATACGATTAGGAGGAGCTTTTGTCTCATGATAATGTTGATGAAGATGCAAGGATGCTCAAAATGAGGAAAAATGTTAAGGTATATACATTAAAACGGCTACACTTGCAGGGATCCATTTTCTACTTTTTGAATATGTGTTTTATCTTGACTTCAACAGTATTACCAACAGTACACGTTGCATTATTTAATAGTGTATCTTCTTGCATGTATATTCTTTGGCCTGTACTTTCAAAAGGCCGCCTTTTACATAACAAAAGTTAAGCAAGAACGTTTTAGCTCTTTAATTGTTCTTAAATACGGGAAATCGTGTTTTTATTTAAAGATCATATGATATGATTTGTAACATTCGTAAAATTGGTTGGCGATACTTCTTGTTCTTAAACCGCATAAAATACAAACCATCGCAGGTTTTAGTCATCGAATTTTAGAGCCACTTTGTGGTATGAAACAAGTTTATTTCTACATGGTTCTCCTAACAAAACTTTCGTCACTTTCGTAAGCTAATGAACAGAAAAATGTTAAAAAAAACTGTGTATCATGATAGAATTAATACATCTTTCATTCTCATTCTATAATCAGTGGATATGAGTTAAGAAAGCAATTGCGAATAAAACGATAACATTCATTGCCATTTCCGTATATGAATATTAGTCTTTCTAATACATGGTGTGAACGTTATCGAGTAAACGTTTTACCATGGCGTTGCACACATAAATTATACTTGTGTTTCATTCTCAAAATCTTTCTCATTTTGATTGGTTTCATTTTCATTTTTCTGATACCTAATGTCAAATGAAATTCGAGTCTCTCAATAATATATGCATACTGTATATGACAGATTTTTTTTTATTTCGGGAAGGTAGATCTGAAGGTTTATGTTATGTACATGATCATCGTTTCAGTACATATAGAATATATAATACATAATCAACGTGGTCTAGCCGTCTTAAAGTCTTCTATTGCGCTTGAATTGTCGGTGTTGAAATATATGCGTTTGTGTATATTTTATAACTAAAGCTCGTTTTGATGTTGCTTTTGTTGTGAATTTGTTTAACGGTCGTGCGACTAAAAGAGGGTTCTTAGACACACAATATTTTACTTAATTGATAATGCAGGAGAGTACGACAAGTACCTTCTTTCAAGGCCATGATTAAATTAAGACGTCAGAAAAAATCCTTGATAAACTCTTATTTTTTTATTTTTAGTTACTATATTAATTTCTCTGCCATTCACGTAGAAGTAGTATCTTTGAGCAAACTATATAATTGTTTGGGCAAAACTTAAGTACATGTATAAATAATTCACTAGAAGAAAGTCGGAAAATACCGTGCCGTGCTTTTGGTCATTGAAATTATCGGTCATCATTCAGATACGATTTTGGTAATTAATTAATAGTAAAAGTCAGGTCTGAGAGATTAGGGATTAGCCGGCATTTTTACCGATACTGCGCAGCGATATTTCTATCATTATAGCACAGGGGCACTTATGAGGTGCCCAAGGACTGAACCCGGCCGGTCCATTATACTGACACCGACGAGTCAGGCGTAATGCTGTCCCCTTAGCCCCGAACGTTAGGAGGGAAGCCACTACTACCAACTTTAAAGTCTTTGGTATGACCCGGCCGGGGTTCGAACCCACGACCTCCCGATCCGCAAGCCGACGCTCTACCACCTGAGCTATTGCGGTCGGTTGTCAGGTCTGATTGATTTAAAAATTACGGATAGAATTTTAAAGCAATCCAAGATGTTCTCCTTTTTTGTCTTTACATCAAATTAGTATAATTAGTGACACTGGATCTGTTGATATTTGTTATAATGTATACATTTAAAGGCTGATCGAAGCTGCATTCGATGTTATAATGTAGCTCACCACCAATTGAGTTTGATATACATAGTGTCTCTTTTTTTCAGTTATTTCAGTTCTAGTTCAGCGGCCAGTTTCAACTGAAAAATGGTGGCAAACTTTTCAGAATTTAACCAATAGTAGATAAAGTATGTATGCCTGTGTCTATTTTCAAGAGTAATAATATCTGAAATGCGTTGTAAATTTAGCCAACTGAAGACTGTTGAACCTGAACCTTGTTGGTGGAGTTTTTCGAATAAAGTGTGTTTCACGTCATTTATGTCCTTTGGCATTTTTTTTTTTAATTTAGAATAACCATACATCAGGTCTTTATATAGAGAAAAGGTATTTAAAGAGTTCCATTTTAAAGCCTCCCCCCTCCCGCCACACACACACACACAATATAATTGAAATTGATCGTTAATGAATGCTCTTGAAGGCTCTGTCAATGTATTGATACAATTTTGAGATCTCAAACATTTATTGACGTAATGACAATAAAACCACAGGATCCATGTTTTTCCTTTGGCGTCGGAAGTACAAATGAACTAAATATTGATCAGTTTTTTTACAGTTTGTGGAAAAAAAAAACTTCAATATTATTGAGTCAATATTATTGACAATTATATTGTGTGTGTATAGCTGGGGGGGGGGGGGGGTGCTTATTATCTATGATCCATTTTGATATAAGTTGTTTCGTACTTTACGAAGTTGTTATTTGATTTACTAGTTACATCCAGTCATCAGTTTGCTCAATCATGCTTCTTGTTTCACAGTAATTTCAATTGGATTTATCTCTAGGTCAGCATAAGTAAAGTAGTTTTGCGTCCTTTGGTATAAGTTTAAATTATTTTCAGGAAACTGCTATGGATCTTTTCAATGAGTGTATAACAGAAAAGTATAACTGAAGTGTTGATTAATATGTTGGCTGAGGTGTTGTGTTGCAAATAAAGGCCATTGTAACCTTACCCTGGTAAAAATATAAATCGTTGCGAAATTTGGCGAATGTAATAAGTTTCGCCCCGTCGAACAGCGTTTTAACACATGAATTCACATGAGGCTTTTTTATTTACTTTGGTGCATGATTTAGTATTGGTGTTAGTACCCTTCATAAATTTTCTTTTCAATCAACACCATGTTTAATTAAAGAGACTTATTGTTTCAATGTGTTGAACGCTATGACAAAATACACGAATGTTGCAAATAGTTTTTACGCGATTCTACAAACTCGGCAACGAGATTAGGGGTGCTGCAATTACCTTAGTATAAGCTGGGGCTTCTTAAACCAGCTTGAGTTTCATGTACAAATGAGTTTTCTCAAATATTTATGGTAAGTCTATGATTAAAGACAGAGGTGAACATTGTACTCAGTACAGTATGATTATGGGTCTATAGTTATATGGGTCCATTTTCATGTGGCTTTTTTGTTTGTAATGATATAAAAGAATAACATCAATTATACACGTTTCATTTACTTGAGTACACGTAGTTATATTTCGGTTAAAATCATTGTCTTGGAAGCTTGATTCAATTGATTTTGTCATATGGCATTGTTATCTTCCGCTGTGTCAGTTGATGTCATGTTTTGAAATGAGTGCATTAATTATTCAATGTCTACAATTACAGATGGTTTTTATATTTCCCATTAAATTTGTTAAAACATTTTCAGAAACTCTTTGATGAAAACTATTTTGTTTCCTGACTTACTGTTCTTCCTCTTGTTGATACCTTTTCAAGAACAACTATTTTGTCATTTCTACTTTGTTTGTATGTGTGTGGTGTTCAAGAAAACTCCTTTTAGCTTTGATGTATCCCTTTAGCTTCTTCATTGTAAACAATATCGAGGCTAAGAGATCTTGTTAAATCTCTGTTACTATATCTGGTCGGTTGTTGTTCTAGACTTTTTAACGTGTTTCGTACATGTTCAGCATATTGATAAAATATTTTTCGTTCAACTCTTCAATAGGTGTCAATCTCTAACAGAAGTGTTGTATTGTTTCTGTTATACGTGCGCTTTCTCCATCTGTGGCATGGCTTTACTATTAGCATCAGGTCTGTCAGGACAAAGTCTGCGAGCGCTCCTCCTCTAATGATAACTCTCCATTATCCTTTTTCTCAGGCATAGATTCGTTCATACCTGCGGTATGTCCCAGAGTGTTCGTATGAATAAGTTTCGCCCTAATGACAAGTTGTTGCTCACGTGGGCCTGCTTTGTATGGTCTAAACCTAACCCTTATGTCATTCAGTTAACTCATAAGCCACACCTCTGGTGTTGATAATAACATTTGCAGGTTATGTCATGCTGACGACAGTAATTGTATTTTGAAGTTTACAGTATTCGGGTTGACCACCAGAGGCGGAATCTGGCAGCGACGATCTCTGGTGACAAAGCCGTGTTTATAGCAATGTCAGTACCATTTACTTTGCCATGATATATCATTTTGAGGATAGTTTCGAAAACACCAAAGTTGCAAAAGCATGCCATAATTGGACGAGGTACTTTCTTGTCTTTCAAATAACCAAGCCAGTGTGCCCGCTGTGTTTGCATGATATCTCTAGAAAATCCCAGTTGGGTGGTGTCAAGTCTTTGCTATTAGCTTGGTAGTTCTCACCTATCGGGGTTTCTGCAATACCACGACAACTTAGGCTTTTGTTTCTGAACATGGCCCCACTGTATATTGATAAACTGAAAAGGCTTCCCTAGTATATGAGATGCAAGGTTGACAACACTCTATTCAGTTGTGTTAAATGGGTGGTAATGGTATGCAAACATGTCAACTGGTTAAACATGACAGTGTCTGGTCAGTGATCAGGTGTTTAAAATTATGCTGGCGTTTCATGAGTCGTCTGGCTACAGACTTCCCACCGTTTCTTCAGTTTGGACAATTGGTCGCCATTGGTGTTCCCGGCACTGACTTTTTTGTTAACAGATATTTATTTTTGTCCCTGATTACGTGGCATTATTGGATCTCTGAATGACAATAGACACTGTTGAAACGTTGGGGCATTTAGCTGTCCACCTATTTTCTATCCCCATATTATCCTGAAGCATACGCATTAAATAGAATCTTGAGATAAGAATTTATTAAAACGTTCAAGCGTTTATTAGAACCATAAGCAACATAACCAAATCAAAAGTATTAATTAGATTTCTTGTATAAATTATATGAAGATGCATTCCCATTAGGGAGATAGCTAAATATTTCTTGTATTTCAAAAGTGGGGAATAGTTAAACAAAGTTCAAAATGCGAACATAATTTACTTTTGTATTTACATACAATGAAACATCCTATTTTTATAACCTGCATTTTAATGGAGCATAACAATACAGTTTTTGATTGTCCAATAAATAATGTAAATTTTTGGTCGCTAAGAACAAAAGTTATAACTTCACAATAAACATGAGTCATGAACTGCACGAGTCTTTAATATGTATCTCCTCCTGGCATAAAGTTTAGAGAAGGAAGGACGTTTATTTAAACAGATAATATCACCAATGTATAAAATTCATTGATATAAGATTCATTCTACTTATATATATATAAATATAAAAGAAGACATCAGCTCTTGGACATTTTGTATTCAAATAGATCGGTTTTATTTTCATTGCTTGCATTTGAGAAACCCATCAGAAAGTGCGAGCTTAGAGCTCTGTAAAAACGGTTTAAGCACCTAGGTCGGCCCATAATGCCGAATGACCGTTCCAACTCGGTAACTGTCGGGCTTGCTCTTTTCGTTAAATGACTCATCACAAATGTGTTCTTTCTTTTCACTTTGCTAGCATGTGTAATACCTCTGTCGTGTACCTTTTCAGAGTTTGATATATGTTGCAATGCTCATAGGATTTTGTCGTATATTCTTGTTCTTATACAAAACTGTTAAAAACTCCTGAAGCAAAAAGACACATTATCGAGTGTATCTTGATTCTGTTTTAAGTATCTTCCTTGGCAATTCTTGAACAGAAAAGACAGTTTTCAAAGTCCCAAAATAATTTTCTTAGAAATCTTATTTCTAGGCGTAGAAACAAACGGCTAAATTTAGAAATGAGAAGATAATGAAAAAAAGGGTGTTTCAATACAGGTTATAGACTTTATCAAGAATGTTCACTATTCACAGACCGGCCGCAATAGCTCAGGTGGTAGAGCGTCGGCTTGCGGATTGGGAGGTCGTGGGTTCGAACCCCGGCCGGGTCAAACCAAAGACTTTAAAGTTGGTAGTAGTGGCTTCCCTCCTAACGCTCAGGACTAAGGGGACAGCATTACGCCTGACTAGTCGGTGTCAGTATAATGAACCGGCCGGGTTCAGTCCCTGGGCACCTCATAAGTGCCCCTGTGCTATAATGATAGAAATGTCGCTGCGCAGTATCGGTAAAAATGCCGGCTAATCCCATCCCAATCCCATCACTATTCACAATGTTTTGGAAGTAAAGGAAAATAATGTTGAAAATAAAAGAATGTGTTCACCTTAAATGATCACGACAAGCTATAACGCAATACAGCTAGAAACCAGCATCTTGCCAAACGAAATCGCCATGTCAGTGAATCAACTATAGTTACTAGTACCTGAATCGAATCAAAGTTTGTTTCGTCAATTTATACTTTCTAAAAGTTACATTTAACTCTCAGTTTTGAGTAGATTGTTTAAATAGTTATGACAAAAGCTACATTTGCAAGTGCAAAATGACTTTTTAAAATCTCATTGTTTAAATGTAAGCCGTAATTATTAAAGAGCCGTTCTAATAATCAGTCACGATTTTTTAAACATATTTTAGACCACACTAAATAATCGCGCTCGGCATTTTACGAGTGTGTTTTTTTCTGTGCGTAAGTTCGATGACTGAGAAAAGGATATACAGATGAGAGTACTAATGAAACAGTTTTTCGGCTCAGTCAATCTGTTGAGATTTGAGAACAATTGAAATTATAGGGAAACAAAGGAATATGGCCGTTGACAAAAAAGTACCAACAATTCAAGTTGCTGTATTTTAGTTTTGGCTCAAAACAGAGCAAATATAACAGCCTTATGTGTTTCACCCTTGTCACGTAGCTAGCTTTTAGCAAACTTGGCATAGGCGGGCAGCAAACCAAAAAAGCTAAATAGCTCTTATAACCCAAGAGCATGGTAGATTTGTTGACCAGAGTTTGAGTAGACATATTGTTATGGCAAGTGAAAAAGACATATTAGGCTTACACTTTCTTTGATGGATTTTGATCTTATCTAGCACCTTAGGAGAACTTCCAATGCGTATGGTGCCCTCCTCATGGCAAGGATAGTAACAGGGCAAAAGTTGTATATCAAGTATGTATTTCCAACTACCTCAACAATATTTATAAAATTTGATAATTAGGAATTCTCAAAATATGCACTGTAAATAGCGAAACGGATCATAAAAAAATATTCAGTATATTAAATCTTCCTATAGAAACATGTCAGCAATTTTAAACAAATACATTAAACCTAAAGCAGGTTCATTTATAGCATGTTTTAAATGCATTAATGCACAAAATGTCATCGCAGAAGCTTTTTCCCATATCGCAACTCTACCACCACTTTTTTAAATCAATGAGATGCTCGCGGCTTTCGTATTATTCACTTAAAGCTATCAATTCACATATATCTTGCCGCTTTTTAAAACAGTGTGTCTTACATTTACCTTGTTTGCCTTTGTCTACTGGTAGATAAAATTTAAATATCTTTGAAAATTTTGATAGGACTTTTTCTTATTTACCTATTATAAAAGCATCGGAATGATCAAATGTTCCGAAAAATGAAGTCCCTTGTTCCAGTCGGTGACAAAATTACAACACTGTGCTGATGGAAAGGGCTTACATTGATGCAGCAAGACATTTGTAATGAATAAACCTATGATCAACAAGAAAGTAACGCTCGTTCTTTCCACCCATACCATGACACAGAATTAAGGCGAACGCCAACAGCAAGCTAGCAAGAGGCAGTAATTCTGCGGTGATTTCAACATAGGGAATGTCGTGAAATGATTTTAGAAAACCAGACATTGCCGAACTGGTAACACTCGAAAGATTCATCATCGATGTTGCTGGTTTTTAGAGAACTGACCAAGCCAGCGAGGATGTATGCAATAACAGTTACATTAATAGCGATTTGAAGGTAAATGAGTTATCTTAAAAAGAGAACAGTCATAAAATCTGATGAATTAATTAAAGTCATACTCACAGCGCATCTTTTTTAAACTCATGTTGCTTTTTTATTTTATAAGCATATTCGCCGTTGGGTGTTTGGCCGTCACGTGATCAAAAAGATTTAGTGTTTTATATACACGCCATCTTGTCAGATATTCTATGTGGTCAGACATTCTACGTGTAATTTACTTCATTTTAAACCATTTAATCTAGTTTATAGTTAGATAGGCTTCCGTATAATGTAATAAACATCTCATTATGTGAAATATGCAATTATGAGGTTTTATGACTGTAATATTTTTCACTGTATTGAGAGATGTTTTAATGTGTTTTCGCGATTTGTTGTGGCGACTCAAATCGGCAGCATAAGTTATATCCTGTATTATCAAATGTTTCTTGGGATTGTGGTCAATTCTCCCTCATCTTCCTTTTAACCAAAGCCTGCATGTCTTATCACAGTAGAGACAGACGGGTGTCAGTGAAGACCGTGGTTCTTGTGTCTTTGACAGACAATTTATTCCACAAATCGGTAAGATAGCCTATATTTTTATTACTGTGTGTAGCACAGAGACCACTGATCATTCTTAAATTCAGCCTATCAATAGTAAAATATTTTGTTAGATTCTATAACACAAGTGACTTACACTGCATACTTAAAGTGGCTCTGTTATCAGGATAACATTTAGAGTAAAACCTTTTGATTTGTTGAGATGGTCTGAGAACAAGTCTGCAACACTTATTTTATCATATTTTTCCATTATTGAATTGCTGTAAATTTAAGATATTTTATGCAAGTTTATGTAAAGTAAATGTAAATAATAATTAACTTTTAGATTGTTATTATGGAGGCTTGTGGTTTCAGTAATCCTCAGACTGGAGCCTTGTGACAGCTGGTCGTTATGAACCGACAATGTTGCCCGGCCGTCAGGTTATTGCCAACGACAGTGTAAGGAAGCTGCGTGTTTGACGTTTGGCATATTTGACATTTGTGTTTTCTTTCTATACATCTGTGAGAGCCTTCTAGCTCTATCAACAAAGGAACGGTACATTCGTTCAGTCCCGACATCTTGATTTTGCAACGAAACTATATTTATGTTGTTGTTAACATATATCAAAAACAATAATCATTAGACAGAAAGGTATGCTCATATTAACCCAAAAATAAAACATGCAAAAAAGGAATCGAAAAGATGGCATAATGATTTTCTAATTGTCTTTAATTTAGTATGTTTTGTTAAATCATCTCATTTAATTTAAATAGAACAGTGAAGAAAAATAACTAAAACGTGCCAATAGCTTAGTGTTAACATAAAGTCAGTCTTCATAGGACTTTGTCATATTTTCTTATTCAACATTATAAACAATATCGTCAATCACAGGTGCATAGTAGACACTGTAGGTATTCAAAAATGGTCTAAATAACGTGTTACCGCTACGCTATCCGTATTTCTCTTTTAAATTTAACGTTTAAGATATTAAATGGCTCTGCTGTTTACTTGAAAGGTTTACATCAATTTCCTGTAGAAGAAAACATTTTGAGTCATAACAAATTCTATAACATGATGTCCTGCGTTTATTCCATATCCTATTGTCGTCAATACAATTTAAATCTCCAGTAATGATATGACCAAAATATAACATACTACCAAAATGTAATTAGTTACAATCTTAAGCATTTATCTTTCGCTCTTCTACAGTTCGAATAACACTTTACTAACTAACCCGTTTAAATCAAAGCCTTTGTTACTATTTTGCTAACGAATGGTCTGTGACTCTTTATCAGTATGAGATTTTTAAGCATGATTCGTAGATTTAGATAATTGAAGCCACATTATATAACGAATGTAAACGTAGATATTTCTCTCTGCCTACTTATTCAATGTAGCTAGAGAGCTCTTTGTTCTTTTTTGTTTAATGACACATCATAGATGTGGTCTTGATATTACGTTTGAATTATGAATTAGCTTGTCCTCTAACTTTTCTATTTTTGGTATGAATTGCAATGAGTCATATTTTCTTAGTTAGAGTAGGTAAATAAGGAAAGGTCCTATCAAAATTTCCAAAGATATTTAAATTTTATCTACCTGTAGACAAAGGCAAACAAGGTAAATGTAAATGTGACAAAAACACAGAGACGAGACATAACCTGGTTTGTGAAGCGCTCCAACCTCACACTTTCTGAAGGTTTTTCTATCAAACAACAGTGCAAATAAAAATATCCCGTCAAAGTGAAACAACTTACAGTACGCACCTGCATCGGGGGTAAAACAGATACAACATACACACATAACAACTAGTAATAAATAGACTATTAAAATATGTACAGTAGATAAAAACCTCTGCAGCCTAAAAATTCCAAATGAGAGAATAGTTTCAAATAAAATAAAACAGTACAAGTGCTAATATATAATAAGAACAATATATTGACGTCATACAATGCCATGACGTCATATGCCAAAAGTGTCAACAATAAAATGTAAAAATTACGGAAGAAATTATCGAAGTTTAGAAAACAACCCAAATCAACAAAATAAAATGTAGAATTGTTAAAAAGTTAATACGTATTAAGAAAACAAACAAACAAACAAACAAAAACACATCATAAAAGCCGAGGATTTATCAGCAGTTGGCATATTATATATAATTAAGGTACCAAAAATCCCGATGTTATACCTACTTTGCAATCTAACTTAAATGGTGTGGAAACTGCTCAAGTTGTCTCACCTATACATGGCACGACTGGAGAGCTGAACAGACAAGAAAGCCAACAGTGACTGTCCAATTATGACTTTATGTCACTGTTTTCATATAGTCTCAACGACCTGTCAGGTAATCGTGTAATTTAAAAGCAATGCAAGTTCTTGACTGTAAAAGGGTCCATTGTAAGCAATGCAGTACAACAAAGGATTCTCGGATTATAACCGTATGCAGAACATTTTCTAAAAAGTTTGTAAAGTGGTCAGAAAAGTTATTGAGACCCTTGATTTTCCTTACCTTGTATAGAACATTTCCATAAAATGCAGGATGGCTAATGCGTTTCTGCATAAGTGTTTTACATACTGGTATTATACTAAGAAGCAATAAAAACCATTGCAGTGAAAGAATTTTAAAAACGCCTTTCTAAATTTATAAAAACAAAAGCCTTGCTGTAACAATTTAGAAGAAATAAACCAGTTTCTCGCGCAAACCTTGTAAGTTGTGATATGTAAACACCATAGGAGGTATCACGATTTGAATCACCATTAAGGTATGCTTAATTCACAATAATAAAGTGGAAATAATCTCTCTTGTCATAGATTTTAGTAGAGACACTGTCATTGGAAATAGCGATCTCAATGTCTTGAAATACTGCATTTAAATGTCAGTTATTTGCTTTTTTAAGGTTAAGTTCTGGAGGGTAAATCAGATTGATAATTTGAGAAAAGGATTATTTATAGTAAGAATATCATCAAGATAGCGTGACGTTAAATTGAAAGCCTCTATAATGTGCCTTTGGTTAGAAGAGGATACATTTAACAGAAATCACGCTAAAAGCAGTATAAAAACAAATCTGTAATATATGATGCACAGTTGGTTCCCATAGTATTACCAATTACTTGTCTAAATAAAGTGTCGCCGCATTTTATGTAAATATTGTCTAACAGGAAACGTTGAGCTTTACAAACATCCATGCAAGTCCAAATGGTAAACTTTTATAAGAAAGTCTTGGTAAAAGATGCATTACTTTCATAACATGCAATACATAGACGTTGCTCTCGAGCAAATGTTTTGGTCTTAATTAAATCATGAGGTAAAGAAGTGTACAGCGTATAGAAATCGTACGTATTAACTGCAGAGCAATGAAAGTTTAAAGTACGAAACTTGTCTAAGACCTCTGAAGAAGTCGCAAATGTGACCCATGAATGACAGATGAAGCAGAAAATGCATTTTAAACCGTTGAGCATTATGAATATTTCACAAACCTCTAAAACATTTTTTTTTTAATTTTACATTTAATTAAACGTGTGCATAAAAAAGTCGTCATGCTTTTTTTCTAATATTTGTGTGCCACCCTGTACGTAATGTCAAATGTAATGAAACTGTTCAACTAAAATATTTTTTTATAGAAATGACGTTATATATTTATTTTTGGGTAAGTTCTTTTATATAAAACTATTCACTTATAAGTTGAATATATTCTTTCAAAATACTGTTTCATGTCTGCGATTCCGTAGACACATGAACACCATCGACCGCCAAATGTACATGTTATAAAGACAAAATAAAGTTCGCAAGATGTGAACTAACTTTCGCGGTAGTGACTCTTTGAATAAAGATGGTACAGATTATTTATTTTTATTAATCTCTCTCTCTCCCTCTCTCTCTCTCTCTCTCAGTCTCTCTCTCTCTCTCTCTCTCTCTCTCTCTCTCTCTCTCTCTCTCTTTCATTCTACTCTTTCTCTTATTTCTAATAATTAAAGTTTTTATTCCTTGTAACTGTCCTTGTAGTTGGTTAAATTAATATAAATTATATGTTCTCCTTATCACTACAACTTTTCAAAGACTTCTGTCGCCATCATCAGAGATTCTACGAATATTGGATCCCAGATGAAAGCCTGGTCTTGAATATCATTTTCCTTTGTCACAATTCTACTTAAACGTTCCAATTTACATATGTGTGTCCAAAGGCATCCCAAATGTAATTGTTGCTAAGGGTTATCACGTGTCATTTACATTACCTTTTTACCACAATATATTAGTACCTTATTATCTAACACGTTTAAAAATCATTACTTTCGTTTAAGCAGTGAGCATAAGAGTGTGTTAACTAACACAGTTATCGCTCAACGTTCAGCGATATTTTGGAAGCTAAGTGTTAACCCTTCCCTTGCTTGTGATGACGTAACTAGCGATCCACAGATCACACGAACAATGGCAGGCCACCATTGAAGGTACTGTCACTGATCCATTTTTTATACTGAGGTGAGCCAATGGTCGATTCATCAAATCTTTATTGTTTGTGTAAAAGGACTCTTAACAGACCTTTACTCATAGTTTGGTCGAAAGATGTGTGGCACAGAAATGCGTTGTTGAATGAGCACAGAGCACACGCTGGTAGTTAAAATGAAATTGAATCTTTTATTGATGTGTGATTTATCAATGTAAGTATTACAATAAATGCAAGGGGTTAGTCTTCAATATTTGTTTTTATTTTAATTTAGGAAATTTAGCATAAAACAGAACTCCTATTATGTTTTTAAAGACTGCAACTTTATTAAATATTTTAAGTACACTAAACTATTATGTTTACTTAATTGAATTATCATTAACAAAAAATGATTATCTGAAGGCATATCCAATAGTCATATTTTAAAACATTATCGTCGTTTCATAATTTTCTCTTCCACCCGTCAAAACGTGTCGAAACATACACAGTTTTTAAACACACATAAGCAACAGCGTAAAACGCAGCTCTTATTTTTTTTAATTGAACGTAAAAAACTACAAATGTGTCGCCTTTTAATTGTTTTTGTATGTATCATTATTTATTTTTTGACATCGGTTTTCGCTAGAAAGGTTGCAATACGCAGTGGTGTCCTATTTTACATGCTTTTTCTCAGATGTTTGTTTGTTTGTTTGTTTATTGGGTTAATCGTCCCACCATTTCTAAGATGTATAGTAGCAGATACGGTGAGATATACCTTATTAATAAGTTTATTAAAATTGAAAAAAGAAAATCTTCCTAAGCACATTCTTTTACGGGTAACTTATTCATTCGCTGGCAAAATGACTTCAAACTTGCACTGATGTGTATTTTGTTAAATTAAAAGTTGCATTTTATACACGTGATCCATATTAACTGTACAGGTATTGTATGGTAATTAAGGGAGGTAATAGTATGTTACCTGTTATTTGTAATATTATCGTAAGTATAAATAAGTATTACCTCCCTTAATTACCATGCAATTCCTCTACATTACCTTCCTCTTTAGATTTAAAAGAACATCGAACACATTATGCAGATACAGATTATAATCTGTGTGTTAGACGCGCCAGACTAATAATAAAGGCAGCAACGATCTTAATTCACGACAATAGACATTAGATGCTACCTAAGATGTAAGAGGTTGATAAAGTAATTATCTTTACTATTTTGAAACCAGCCAATCGTTAACACTCACGACGTTTCGATCATGGTCTAATAAAATCTATATAATTATCATGAGATAATTATCCGGACACCGACGTTTGCATTAAAAAAAATCTTCCATTCAGCAACGAAAAGAGAGGCAGCTACTTAAATGAAGTGAACACTGTGTAAGGTAAAGCAATGGACTGCTTTTTATAGTAGTTGAAGTATTGTGAAATTGTCCGTGTGACAAATTCCAAATACACACAGGGATTTTTATATGATGTCTTACAATTAAAGAAAATATAACAATTTCAAATTTCAAATCTGCCAAGTGTGTGGGTTTAATATGTAGGTAAATAATAAAATGTCCACAAAATTTCCACAGATATTTAAATCTAACCTACCTTTAGATGTAACGATTCGCTTCTGTGTATATATTTTTGTGATTTCACGAATCGGTTTAGTCATTCATTTCTATTGCATTCATATACATGCATTAATACATGTAACATGTTATAACAAAAAATAAATTAATAAAATAATAAAATAAAATAAACTGGCACGTGTTTTCTTTAGAAAATAGGTTTATCTTCATCTAATTTTACACCGATATTTTTACTTAAAGCAATTGCTAGACAAGTCCAATATGCTTCAAGCTAGCCGAGAAAACACATGAAACGTCAATGTTTCAGTAAGTAACCGACGTGTTGTCTGGCGACATTTAGTTTCATTAGGTGAAAGTAATTTCAAATATTGAATCATTCTGATCAGTTATTTTCGAATATATGTTCAGCAATTAGCGAACTCATTTGATGTCTAGTCGAAATGAAAAACACACAGACCGTAGGAATTATATTAGAATGTTTTTTTAACATTGCCTACAATAATAAATAAGAATATATATGACAAAGTCCTATGAGCATTGCTATATGTACAAAACTTTGAAAAGGCACAGGATAAAGGTATTCACAGGCAAGCCAAATGTAAATGTAAAAACAAATCTGTAATGAGTCATTTAACAAAAAGAAAAAAAAAAAGATTGTTACCGCCCTGGAACGGTCAGTCGACAATATGGTGTCATTGTGTTTTTTCTGTATAACGGCATCTTATAACACGATCTTTGTATACGATATGTTTTACTTGACAGACATTCACAGAAATAAAGCAAATAAATATACGATATACAGCTTTATCAGCAGTTCGTTCATAACTGTTTCCCACTCCATATATTTACTCTCGCAACCTAAAGTTTTTAGTATGCGCAAGAATTTATAAATAGTCGGTTCAATGACATAAAGGTAGTAGCAATTGATCTGTCATAACTACAGAAGCAAACAGCATTATGAACCGATGATAATTGAACTTATAAGCTGATATTCTTTTTCCGTGTATGTGATTATTGTGAGTCGAAAAATCATTGGCAAGAAATTTTTTTACTATATAAAATATTTAAAAAAATTAAGACTCAAAATTATGACGATGATACATATATATTACATCTTGAAATGTAGGATAGATGTATATATATACATGTATATTATATCGTCTCAGTGAATAAAGGTAAATAAGGAAAGGTCCTCTTAAAATTTTCAAAGATATTTAAATTTTATCTTCCAGTAAGACAGTAGACAAAGACAAACAAGGTAAATGTAAATAATGACAAAAACACAGAGACGATACATAACACATAAAGAAAAAACATCAGTTACCGCCTTGGAACGGTCAATCGCCAAAACCTGGTTTGTGGAGAGCTCCAACCTCGCACTTCCTGAAAGTTTTTCTAGCAAACAAACAGTGTAAATAAAAATATCCCGTCAAAGTGAAACAATTAACAGTAAGCACCTGCATCGGGAGTTAAAACAGATACATTGAACTTATATACATACATTATATACACAACTAGTATGTCATTTTACATTATCCAGTGTATGTGTCTTTGTCTTGTGGTAGTTTCAAGTTAAAAATATTTAGTAATTCTTAATAGCCGTTTTATGTTTACATATAAATAACTATACGAGTTTTTATGTATAATCTCAGGACATGAGCCGAAGATGTTTACGACTTCAATCTTTGTTAGCCTTAGTGCTTATATGTGTCCTGCTGTTTTGGAACCAAATACTTATTGTAAGGACTTCTAATTGCAGAACTAGGACTCTGTGAGTTATTCGCTCCTTACATTTTTTATTCACGTGTCTTCATGACGTAAAGCAAAGCGATTTTCTGAAATACACGAGTTAATACATTCTCACTAACAAATAGTTAAAGAAAAGGTGGTATAAACAAAACATCTATTTAGAAAAATATTAACAAGTACAAATATAAAAAAAAATACATATACAATTTAAGTATTGCATTCTCTCTCTAAACCGTCCATCCAAGACACACGGACAAAGGAAATGTTGATGTTAAATGGTTTGAAAATTTAAAAACATAAATACGTGCTGAATTTATTAATATTTTCAAGTGCGTATAACACTTACATTTACCTTATTTGCCTTTGTCTAGAGGTGGTTTAGATTTAAATGTCTTTGAAAATTTTGAAAGGACCTTTTGTTTTTTACCTATTAACAATTGTATTTGATATATAAAATAAATGTAATACCGACTATGTTGTCAAACGTTCATGAATCCTTTAACTCTCCGCTAGCAAGACTCTTAACGCATATTTAAAGGAAAACACCACGACAATCACAACAACGACGTGAAAGACGTAAGTCGCGTTGACGTCGCTATAAAGGCCACCACGACAATTCACGGCGATACAAGTCTTTCAAAGGCGTATGACTAAAGTTATGTCATAATTGAACTTGTATTATAATATAAATTATTTTTATTTAATGAATCTCTTGTTAAGGTCCTAAAAGTGTACAGGTACAAATGTGAAATAAACAAACAAATATTGAACTAAATAAGAATCTATGTTGATTCTTACATCCAACTAGACATAAAACCATTGAGCAAACATTTTAAAAGTCAAATGTTGTGATTCTCTTAAAAACAGGGAAATATAAAAAGATGTATTTTGTACAAACACCTTATGTGGTTTTATATCGACAACCATGTTCTATGACAAAGACAAATGTGATGCATTGTAGTACATACCACGAATGTGCAAAATGTGGTGTCCGGATCATTATATATCTTGACAATGATGAAGTTTTATCAAGAAAAGAAGTGAAATGTTATAAATTTGAACGATAACCAGGCTCTAAAATGGTGAAGATAATACAGCAATTGACCAAGCTCAGACGTCTTAACTAGCATCTGGTGCTCATTGTTTGAATTCATTTATCGGATGCACATGCAGCAAACATGTCGTTACTTTCAACACTTCTTTCAACATATCGATTCTCTTTAAGAATTGCAAGAGATTAAAGAGAAGTCATTATGCCATTTATGCTGCAAAGAATGATGTTTGAGATTAAACTGTATTCTTGATTATTAAGAAATTTAAACAATATAAACTGCTACAAGTTAGGCACACTAATTTTAAATTTTCAAATAATATCTTTTAATCTTTAACAGACTTCATACTATCTTTTAAATTTTGAGTTAAACTGCTGCTTTTTTACGATTGTGCGTGCGGGTGTATGTGAGCTTGTTCTCGTCCGTGTGTGTACGTGCGTGTTCTTTCATGTGTGTAGGTGTGTGGGCGTGCATGCAAGCGTGTGTGCGGAGTTGCTGTCTATGTGTGTAGTAAAAACATATTCGATGTACATAATTATCAGTTATTATCTCATATCCTTTGAATTCCAAGCATTGTTACCAGTCAATCGCTAGTCACGAGTGAAGCAAGTAATAATATTTACTGAAAACTGTTATATTGAATCGATAATTTGGAAAAGTGACATAATGCCACAAAATGCAAAACTCACAAAAATCCATAGTTTCGTCATCAGTTTCGTCATTTGAAAGAAACGACACATTAAAAGCGATCACGTTTATATATATCCACAATGTTTTGCTGAATTTCTCTTTTTTATCCAAATGCGTATTTTCTTGTAAACCATTCTTTAGAAAAAAGCTAAGGGACACTTGCTTGAATCTATTTTGCACGGTTGTTTTGATGAAAATATGTTTATATATATATATATGTTTATATATATATATATATATATATATATATATATAGATATATATATATATATATATATATATATATATATATATATATATATATATATATATATATGTTTATATATATACATACACACACACACACACACACACACACATATATATATATATATATATATATATATATATATATATATATATATATATATATATATATATATATATATATATATATATATACATTTGCGCCCCTGGTTATATTTATATTATCCCCTGACTGCATCCATGGTCACTATGGTCACTATCCCACTACACAAAGCCTTTACATTGATTTCTTACAGGGCTTTAACAAGAATCACAATTTATTTAAAGGAAACAAATTTCTTGCTTTTAATTACGTCTGTTAAAAAACTTCTTTTGAACAATAATATGCATTGTCAATTATATCTGAAAAGAACTTCACGTGCATAGAAGTATGTAATTTGCGGACAGATCGTTATTTTGTTATTTATTCTTCTGATTATTCTAATATTCTTCAAATTATGTTTAACAGAAAATATTTAAACTAGAAAATTGTTATTTCCTTTAACCGTGCAATATTGCCACGTATTGTGTTCCATGCAAAAATATCATAAAGTCCCAGTTTGTCAGAGACAATTAGTTGTCACGCCTACAGGAACATATCAAGGTCTAGGCTGCCAACATCAATTATGAACGAATTAACATAGAAAATGTAATTCTGTGTAGTTACTGTTCAAGAAATTTTAAGATACACCTGAGTCAAGACGAAAATATACCTATATGCATCATAAAAACGTCTCAATAAGAAAAACGTATAACGAAGCAAAACATACATTTAACCTGCTTATGAAACGGTTATCGTGTATTTAATTGTTTGTTTTGCTTTCCTTGCATGTAAAATTCCGTATTCTTTTACGAAAACCCATTTTATTATGCAGAGGAGAGAGCTTTTATCAAGTTTAGTTACTACTACATCGAATGTAATTACGAGTAGTTACATATGTGGTTAAATATATTAATAAATTTATTTCAAATGAAATAATATATACATGAATTAAATAATAAAACAAACTTCACTGTCCAAAATATTCAAAGTTCCGAGGCATTTATGAATAGAAATAAATCCTGCAACAGTTGTATCTAATTAATACATTTTATTGTGCCTTTTGCTGATATCAACTTACTATTGATCCATGAATTCGGACGTTCTTCTGGTTCCTGGAGCAAACATGTGATGGTCATGTTGTTCGACGGCCGACGAGCATATGTTGTATGGATTAAACCTCGCACAGTCAACGACTTATTCTATTATGCAGTCAATATTCTAGCATCGTCCCACTCCGCCCAGGTTATGTGGGATTTAAAGGAATTACTATTGAAGCGTTGATTGATCCTTTATTTAAACTCGTCAAATCAATCATTTGACGTCGTTGACGTCAATGGTGCCAAAGGTAATGGGAGACATGGCTTGCTATCTACAACATTGTTGTTAAAGGTTACCTGCGATTGTTTATTCGGACCGTTACTATGAATAGCAAACACTTTTTAGACATATTACACACATTCCGCAATTGCCAAATATAAGCAAAGACCAGATATAAAAAAAAATGTTGGTGGAGAAATACCCCAAACAGATATCTGGGAAGAACATCTGGAGGACCAAAAGTCAGCAGGAAGATCTCTCCGCGCATTCTCATTTATAAATGAAGACCGGGACTTGAGAGTGGCGATATGCTGAGGAGTTGCAAATCGGCGACTCCAGCGGCTCGGCCACGGGTGCTTAGTTATATAATCCTTAAAAGAAGACTTTTGCATGTCTAGGCAATGTCTTTACTCTGGTTAATGTGTCATTTAGATCCACCAAAATCAAAACAAAGCAATTATGTAAAATAAATATATACCAATATGTACCAGACCATAACCATAAAACGTCAGGAAGATATGGCTGAGTTTTCTGCATGTATATGTTAATATGTACTTAAAATGCGTTTTCAAAAATAAGCCACGTGTTCTAAAATTTGAAGTAAATCATGTCCATTAGACTCATCCTCGTTACTTTTTCAAAACGAAAAGAATAGAAAAATATTTATTGCAAGATCAATGGGTAAATCTGTCAACCAAATAATTCTGACTAAAAAGAATATAAAGCCTGGTTTGAAAGAAACAACAACGCCATATTGTTGTTTCTTTCATTAGTTCTAGTTTTCTAATAATACTTTCGGTATAAAAACAATAATAATAGCAATAATTAGGAATGCATATGAAATCCCAAAACAATATTCGAATATTCGTTACATATATTTGAGTAAGATTCGAATATTCGAAACTAATTTGCATCAGAGTGGCACATGGCAAGATAACTCGTCCTAAAATTTAACACGTGTTTTATTTATGTTTTCTTTAATTCTTTACATTGTAATGTAAAAATGAGGTGTGTACACCTAATTTTGTGCAGAAGCGCAAGTAGATTTATGACACACTAATAGCGATTACTTTTAAGACAACGAAATTTCTATGGAAAATAACATACGACAATATTATCACTATCGTGTTTATATCAAAGGACTGGAAGATGTTTCTTTCAAAGCTTTGAAAAAGTAAACTTCTTACAGCAAACATATACAGTAACTAAAAACGTAAAGTTGACCACCAAAGTACCGAATAAACCGAATAAACCGCGCGTTATTATTTAATCACCTTAAACCTTTGTGCCATTTTTGTTACTTGTATACTTCTTAAAATTACACATAGAGTTTAAAAAACTGGTTATGTCAACGATGATTTGTTTGTGTTAGCACATACGTGTTAAATTATTTGAAATACTAAAGCTCCGTCCTTTGCATGTAGAGTATCGATTAATTAAGACAATATATTTTACAGCAGTATTTATTCGCGTGAACAACCGATTATGAATTCTGATTGGTTGGTGGTCGGATTTTTGTTAAATTGTGACCTGACTGATGTTGTTACATGTCATTTAGTGAGACCATCAAGTTAAAAAGATATTTCCTGCGCGAAAACAAACTATTTGCTGATATGAATTGTATTAATTATGAAGTATGTACGATTATTATCATGACTTGGGATAAGTTTTTTATTTAGCGTACAATTGTGAATGAATATATAAATAATTGAGAAATTCTGCATAATACACTCAATACAGTTACAATTCTTAATGTGTTAAAAACCATGCAAAACTGACAGCTAGTTACTTTTTTATGGTGGTGTTAGAACACCTTTTAAAGGTAAATAGGACAGTTAAGATTATTTAGTTACTTTTAGTTGTTGAAATTTTTAACCTAGGTTTAATAAAATGATCTTGACATTTTTAAGAAATGGGAAGAATAGAAAAGCTGCTCCCCTTCGCTCTCTTTCTCTTTTCATTGCGAACGAATTCCAATTATAAATGTAAATAACTACAACATAGCATTAATTTGTACATTCGTCTTAAATGCTTAAGAAAAAGAAATTCAAGAATAGAGTCTACCAAGTTTCCATATTTACATACTCAGCCTTTATATAAGGTGGTTTTATCATTCAAATGTATACTATGCATGCTTTAAGACCTCATATTGATAACCAATCCCGACAAAAACGATATTTCATGAAAATCAAATACATTAATAAATTGACTTTATCGACTTACCTAGTATCTTTCGGGACAAAAATATTATCAATTAAATCCCCAATTACTTCGAAAACAAAGACATCCCAATGATTTGTTACAGGTACAAAAAACCCGTTAGAGGCCTTATTTTTATTTACAACTAAACAGTAGCGGACCTTAACCTGAATGATCCTTTTCAAGATTATTGTAACTGTTCCTTTCTGTTATTTTTTGTCTGGCCATATAATTACTGGAGATTTAAAAATTAACGATGATATTAAAATCAGTGTTTACATCTTGCATGTCTTAAAAGTAATGCTTTTTTAACCAAAACTTTCTTAGAAAAGTTTACTATATGGACTTTCATGGATGTTTGTGAAGCTCTATGTTTCCTTTTCGACAATATTTACATAAAATGCGATGACACTCTATTTCGAAAAGTAACTGTTCCTATGGGAACAAACTGTGCACCATTAATTGTAGATTTGTTTGTACAGTGCTTTGAACGTGATCTCATTTAAACTTTATCCCCTTCTAACCAAAGGCACATTAGAGAGGCTTTCAATTTAACGTCACGCTATATTGACGATATTCTAACTATAGATAATTCTTTCTTTTCCCAAATGATCCATCTGATTTACCTTCCAGAACTTACCCTTATTGAAGCAAATAATTAATATTTAAATACAGCATTTCTAGACATTGAGATCACTTTTTCCAATGACAATGTCTCTACTAAATTCTATGAAAAAAAGAGATGATTTCAACTTTAGTATTGTGAATTATCTATACCTCGACGGTGTTTCACCTCGTGCTACCTCCTAGGGTATATACATGTTCCAACTTACAAGGTTTGCACGAGTTTGTACAAAAGTTGAGGATATTAATGCTAGAAACCAGTTTATTTCTTTAAATTGTTACAGTAAGGCTTTGATTGCACAATTAAGAAATGCGTTTTCATTGTTTTGTTTACCGCAATGACTGTATGGCTTTTAAGAATAATCGCAGTATGAAAACACTTATGCAGTATAAGTTAAAGAAAATCAAGGGTTCGATAACTTTTTTGACCACTTTATAAATGTTATCAGAAAATGTTTTGCTAACTGTTACAGCCCGGGAATCCTTTGTTGTACCGCTTTGCTTGTAATTGACCATTTTACAGTCAAGAACTTTCATTGCTTTTTAATTACACAATGACCGGACAGGTCGTTGAGACTATATGAAAACAGTGGTTTAAAGCCATAATTGGACAGACATTGATAGATTTCTGGTCTCTTCATCTCTCCAGTCGTGCCCTATATAGGTGGGACAACTTGAACAGCTTGCATGCCCTTCACGTGAGATTGCACAATAGGTATAACATCGGGATTGTTTTATCTTTATAATATAATATACCAAGTGCGGATCCATCCTTGGCTTTTTAGGATGTTATTTAAACACCTATTACTTATTAACTCCTAACAATACTACATTTTGTTGTTGTTGTTGGATTGTGTTGTTTTCTAAAATTCGATGAATTCTTTTTGTATTTTTTTACCTTGCATTTTTGACATTTTTGGTATATGACGTCATGACATTGTTTGACTTTATTAAATTGTTCCTTTAATACGTCAGCGCTTGGCCTGTTATATTTCAAACTACCTTCTCATTTGGAATTTTTAGGTTGCCGAGGCATTTATCGTCTGTACATATCTGTTTTAACTCCCGATGCAGGTTCTTACTGTTAGTTGGCTCACTTTGACGGAATATTCTTATTTATACTGTTTATTTCATAGAAAAACCTTCCGTAAGTGCGAGGTTGGAGAGCTCCAAAAACCAGGTTTAAACACCCCAGTTGGCCCTTTTGTCGACTGACAGTTCGAAGGTGGTAACTACTGTTTTTTCTTTATGTGTGCTATGTCTCGTCCCTGTGTTTTTGTCAACTTTACATTTACCCTGTTTGCCCTTGTCTAGAGGTAGTTTAGATTTAAATAGCTGTGGAAATTTTGATATGACGTTTTCTTATTTACCATTTCGTATTACTTTGATATATGAAAATAACACTTCAGACAATAAAACACACACTCGCTCTCGAAATATTTCAGAAAACAATCGGACTCGGAATACCGTCTTAAAACGCTGACATATATCGGCATTGTTTGTAAGGATCGACAATCAATTTCTCATCAGCGATAAAACAACTGAAAGAACATGTTTGTGTTTTACTTCTTAATACGGTTCAGACCTGCAGGCTAATTCCGTCCGCTGCCTTGTTGACATATAAACCCGCGCGTTACCGAGTGAAGAGTCGGCAAAGTGCTGCAAAGGGTTAAGTAAATCTGTGACAACTAATAAAATATTGAACAGATTCTAATGTTGGAATACGGAAATTACTTCGGGAAAATCTTCGAGCAGAAAGTCGCGGTGACAGAAAATCGCAGATGTCGCGTTATTGTATGTGAATGAAATTCCAGTATACTGTAGAGTGGTTACACAAAATGTAAGTAAAATTATTTTTTGTTTTGTTTTGATATTGATCTAGTTTTGTAATTAAAATAAGTTCTGGTGGACTGTAATGAAATAATGGTATAATGTGTTGTAAAAATATCCAGCGATCCCGATTGAAACAAGGTAGAGTCAGTCTTACTTAAATGGACTAGCTGACTGTCCCATTTATGGACTGACACCTGTGTTTATTGTTAACTGACAACCTGTTTTCACAGCTGTATGCGTTATGTAACTGGGTCTAGGTGGCGCGAGGGAGAGAACGTGATCGCGCGCGGTAACATAATACTCTGGATTGTATACTGTTAACCAGGTGGCAGAAATTATAGCCCATCCTCTATGCGAGCACAATCAAACGACACCAGCATGCTTTAAGTTTCTGGTGACAGTACGGCCAACTACATAAATACGATTTTATCTCTTATAAAAGAATTATAAAGTATTCGAGTTCATTGACCTCAATTCGAATACCGACATTATATTTGAATATTCTTGATTGTTACCCGATAAAAATGAAGCTTTCTTTTATGTGCATATACTGACTTACCATTGGGGCACGTTAGGATTTTGTATTCGCTTACATTGAGTAAATAGAGGGCATTTATTCTCGACATTTCATGTCCAAAAAATAAATATATACAGCCGTGACCGTACAAAAATAAGTATAGGGTCTAGTAATGTCATGTCTGCATAATAACTGGGTAACAAGTAAAAGCCATTGAAGCAATGCATGTGTTAATTTTGTGCATGCATGGTATAGGCTTTCCGCTTAAATATAGTATAATATAATTTTTGTTTAAATAATTCATCTGTTAAAAATATTTTCAAACGATGTAATTTTTACAATACAATTCGGGAAAAAAATTTTTACCCACCCAAAACGGGGTCGCCCACAGTAAATCGTACATATCAATCGTGGACTTAGATTGTGACTCCCTAAAATGGGAGAAACCTCAATTGTTTGCACTTGTTTCTGTGTTGTTTTTGTTGTTGTTTTATTGTTTAAGACAGTATGATTAATAATATAATTATTATGCCGTATACATTACCGCTTTGGGGATTTAAATTACCGACCAAAAATGGAGTTATTAGGGTGATATGGAATTATTGGACACTGCTTACCGTATAAATTACCGTAATGGAGATTTTAGGCATTATGCATTGCCGGCATGGAGTAATACGTTCAAATTAATTACCGTTAATATTGCCTTATAAATATATGTTTTTATGAATATAAATTACCGACTTGGGGTTTAAGATTTCCGACAGAGAGTTATAAGGCCATATAAATGGACAACATAAAAGTAATTAAGATGTTACATTGACAAGAATTGAGTTAAAATGTCGACATTAAGTTAAGTGTCATTTAAACTACAAACATTGAGTTAATAGTTTGCCTTTCGATCTCGACATAGATCATATGTACAAAATAAATACACGCAGAAATGTCCGTATAAATAGCCGAAATACTTAATAATCTAGAAACTGCGTGTCTGCAGAATACATGAATGAAAAAAAGCAATTGATCAGCAAGTGCAATGCCTAGGTAAATGCCTCACACATTTTCCTGATCATAATGACGGCGACACAATATATATTTTGTTTTCATAAAAAAAATATTCTTTAATTATTGCATAACATTCAAGGACTTTAAACCATTTCCAAAAAGTGCCTCTCAATAATTTCCTCTTTATTTTGAATTACCATGACTATGTTAAATGAAACATGAATGAACATAAATTGCATAGTATAATATATGCTTAACACTTTCGTGACATGGCGGAATACGAACAACTAACCTAATAAACTGTTGTTGTACAAATCTCGAAAGCAAACTTCAAACTTTCAAACTCAAAAAAAATATTTTAAATGTCGTGATGGATGTCGTGTCGAATGATGTGCCAGCACGATTAAAAATTTGATTGTTTTAATGTCAAGCCAGATGTCGAGCCAATTATTGCGCAAGCACAACTTAGTCCTTTTAAATACCGTGCTGGATGTCGTGGCGAAATTCATGCATCTATGCAGCACACTTACCGAGAGTTTTCCTAATATGTACTCTGTGCATACACCAATACCCTCGCATTGTCAACTGTTTGTTCCAAAAGAGAGAAATTTACATGATAGAGTTATATTTCGACCCAGGAAGAGAACAAAAAAAAAAAAATTGTAAACAATCACATATTATCGAACATCATATGCCACAAAGATTTTATGGCTCACATTTTTATGATGATCATCATGAGAGTGGTCGTAATGACAGTGATGACAACAACTTTGATGCTGATTATAATAATAATGATCGTGATGATGATGATTATGTAGACGCTGCTGCTAATGATCTTGATGATGATAGTCATAATGGTCGTTATGGTAGTTGTGGTCATGCTGCTATTCATCATGGTAATGATTATGTTGTTGATGATGATGTTGATGAGCAGAAGTACCTTTATGCGATGATGATGATGGTGGTGGTGATGATGATGAGAAAACGAATATGTCACATACGAAAGGTGTAATGTGTACGGTCCAATACAGCACACATGCGTTACATATTCAATCTGAGACATATACTGCGCAGCTAGGCATTTATGACCTACAGCTGTATTTAAGATTGCTGTATTTAATTTGAAGTCCGTAACAAGTGTATTAGCATAGCTATCATTGGGAACGTTTACGATCAAGTATGGTTATACATAGTTTGTTGTTATCTACTTGCCACGATATTATTTGAAGATATTTAGACAGAAAATATAAATGATATTCCTGTATCCAAACAGTAAAATGGTTCCTTTGAACATCGTGTATTATTTCCTTAGATTTATAATACATTGACAACAGAACAATTTAAACAGGTATCCACAAGTGCTTTGATAAGATTTGCTGTATGCTGAGTACATGTTACAACTGTTTACACTCTCGCAAGTAGCCTTTTGTCTCAAGCATTCTCGTCACGCAAGTGAGTCATAAAAAAGCACCATAAGAAGCACAATAACAAAAGTCTACTTAGTTTTCCGTCGAAATACCTGAGACAACTTACTGTTGTCATGCGACAAGCCACTATCAGACTGCAATAAGGAATACTGAATAAGTTTGCGAAAATGTGCCCACAAAGTTATTTAAACTTTGCTTGAGGGTAAGTCCGTTCAACTAAACATATTGTGCATAAGCTATTTTATGTTTAGGTAGAGCAAGTTTACGGTAGTACACTTACATGTACACTCTTGTTTTTAAAGTGCTTACGTTCATAAATGTACAACAGTCAGCGAAAAAGTAACAAATACATTGTACTACTATAAAAATTGGCTTGTTATCATGGTTCAATGTAAAAGTACTGAGAAAATGCTGCAATAAAGAGGAAGTACTATTCCAGAACGTTAATATTTCACACTATGCAAACTATGTAACATGAAATAAGTTACAGTGAACTGCTTGCAATAATATTGGATTGCATTAACAAATATGAAAAGATTATGACATGAATTGCGATAATGTCTTAACTTATCGAAAGACAAAGTGTATGTAACTTGTAACGTTGTCTCGAGTCAGACTTGTATTTTCCTTTATGTAAATAAGTAAATTCAAATGGGCATTTGGTGAAATTTAACTAAGGCAGCAACGATCTTGTTTTTAACTATCGGAAAAAGACAAATAATTGTATTATACATTTCTTACATTCACTTTAATATTTGTTACATTGGCGAGAATGGACATATCTGGGTTTAGATAATAAGGACAGACTGAACTATAATACATAAAAGTGAATAAACGAGTTAAAAACATAGAAAGATGCAGCGAATTTTCATGTAATCTTCACATACACGTTCTTCTACTTGCAGCCATGTTTGATTATAATAGATGGATTTGCATTCATACAGTGTCTAAATGTCTAGTCCAATTTTGCATTTATTGTACTTTTCTTCAATCATTTTCAACAACTGTTGCGTTTAACTATAATCAGGACTATTTTTTTTTTGCTGAAATTGTTAGCTTATGATTGCTATGTAAAATAAAATGAAACAAACATGTTTTTTTTTTTCTATTTATAAAAGACCTGCTCTGTGTATGTAAAACATAGATGTTCGTGGAATATGTGCGAGTCAAGATTGACTGCATATAAATAATTGGAGATGTGATTATTTGTATAATAGTTATATAATAGTTCGTAATTTTTAATTCTGATATTATCACATCAATGCATGTGACTAAATTGTTAAAAGGATAGAATTCGTGAACAAATGTGACGTTGGGCTGCTGTATTGCCTCGTGTTTTGGTGTACTTGGCATGAAAGTCCACCAATAGTACGCCGCTACCTCGTCGTGGGTAGAACGTAGTTATGGCTGGGAGCTCACCTATAACGTATTTGAAATGTCGCTACTGGCTGGCATATAAATGCTGAATACATAAAGGGGTGATTGGATTGCGAGATATACCTGTTATTCTGTGGGTTTCTATATTTTCCATTTTCTTTACACAAGAGTTTTCTTGAACATAATGGCGGTTCAATCGAACCCTCCTCGCCAGCCCCCTGCTCCCCCTCTTTCCGCAACTACATACTGGTTAACAGCATTGTCAACACTGACGTACGATGAGTAGTCGGTATGAATGCTGTCGAAAAAAGAGGTAGTTCTCGGCAACAGTTTATGCTCACTGATAAGTGCGACATGGATTTGCTCGGCAGACAATGTGATGCTTAATGGGTAACCAGAAGACATAGGTCCTCTGCAGTTAAAATTAGGGAATGTTAGATTATCTATTCGCACGGCACACATAATGATACATAGATAGACATAATTATTAGTTGTGTTTGCCATGACGTATGTCTAAGTGTCCATGTAAGAAAGAGGTGTGGACTTATGTATTACACACACACGCATACACACACACACGCACACACACGCACACACACACACACACACACGCACCAGACACACACACACGCACACACACACACAAACATACACACACATACATACAAACACACACATACATACACACACATACACACATACACACATACACACACACATACATACATACACACACACACATACACACACACACACACACACACACACACACACACATACACACACACACACACACACACACACACACACGCTCACATAAAATCGAAGGTTTGGTTTTTCATCTGTTTATTTGCTATACGAATATATGATAAAGTCCTATGAGCATATATTAAAACGCCGGTCGCAGATCTTAACTAAGTCTCCCACTATAAACAGATCCATATTTCTTTTTGCTTGCAGACGTCTACCAGCCCCACCTTTACGTACACGCAATCATACACTTCATATACATGTACTTAACCATCGACGGTGTCACAAAGAAAAATAAAAAAAAAAACATCACACACACCAAGAGCATGTCCTCAATACGGCAGTTCAGTCATGAGCTTTGAAGGTGCACATGTGTTAGAATACGTATACATCCAGCTAAAGTGGCTGTAGCGCATTTATTTAGGAGCTCATTTATGCGACGGACTTACCATCATGGCGCTTGTATATCATGGACCGAAAAAGGCACAATGGTACTCCTCTCTTGCTCAGCATCACAGACTCTGCTCCGAGTTAAATGGACGGCATATTCAGGATTATTTGGGTAACGAACATTCTTTACATATTTTTATATGGACAATTTCTATAATACTTTCGGAGTTAAGTGTAATTAATTAGGCACATGGACCTTTTTCAGCCATTAAACGGCTGTTTGATTCCGCTTTGTTAACATTATGAACACTTTTTAATAGTCTACCTTTGAAGATTTACGTGCAAATTGTACACACTTAAAATGTTAACTTGTACTTTATTCCATTCTCAAGTGTCAGATGTCTACCGATCCCAAGGCCAACAAATATCTCCCCTTGTGGTGGCGGACTTTGGGACTGGCGACGGTATTCTAGCACTGGCAACCATAATGCCAGTCATTGGTGGGTTTAAGTCTATTATAGTACTGTTTTCGGAAGAGAATGAATAGAAAATATAGAAATAATTCACAATCAACTCCCAGGACTGTTCTTCATTTTTTAAACAATATCGTTATCCTAAGTACACTATAAGCACTTTTTCTGTTTTTGTAATCAGTTACGTATCTTTGACATGTTATAGATCCAAACAATATGTTCATAAGTATACGAATGGTTGTGAGTGTAAGGTTGACATTTGTAAATGATAGTGTCTCATTTACTGGGTTTTGTGTACTAAATATATTATGGTTGATAATTGCAAAGTAAATAACATACAAGGCAAATATTTTCGATATATAATATAATACAATACAATGCTTTATTAGGTTCTGGTTTACAAAGGAAACATAAGAATAACATGCAGCATGAAAATAAATCGTTTTGAATCATGGTAAAAAAGGTCAAAAGTGAAAGAATGAGACAGTTTGGTGAATAAGGTAGTGTACAGAAATGTGTTTCGTTTAAATGTATAGGCAAACAGTGTTGGAAGTACTGTGTATCCAGGGTTAGACAGAAGAGTGGAGAGGAGAGTCAGTTTAAGGTTTCGGCTATAAAAGTACATAGAGAAGTAGGAATACATGTCTGTTTAGAGTAAACAACGTTTGTGTAAATAATAATCAATATGACAGTTTAACATCGCACTTTCACATAGTAATATTGGTCTAGGTGGGCTACGGTTGGGGTTCTTTATATTATCAAAGCATTCTTGAATTTTGTTATTGGTTTTGCGTCTGAGAAGGTTAAAATTTTGTAGATCCGTTTAATTTATGTTACTTTTAAATTCTGTTGCTTTTTCATTTTTACAACCATATTTTTTGCTGTCATATTTCTGTGAATTTAAGTGAATTGAATCATTGCATTTACTTTAAGTGTAACATGCAGTAAACTGTGCCTGAATATAGGTCATTTAGCAGGGTTATGCAGAATTCGACTATTGATTTGTACAGAGGGACACTTGTGCTAATGTAGTTAACTTCTCTTCTACTATAGCTTGCGTATAATAACCCCGACTTGACCTTTAATATTAGCATCTATTAACGATCTAGCTCACACCTATATACGATCAATACCACACCTTCCTTCCACCTCGGCAAACATACCCGACTGTCAGCGATTGCATTATCGATAACTAATTTTGCGTTCGTATTCGATAGATAATATATTCTTGCATAAAGGTCAAGTCGGGGTTATTATACGCAAGCTATACACTCAACGAAAATTGAAATTGCCAATATCTTTCTCTTGCCCGGTTCTACCGTTGGCAATAATTAAATTGTTATTTTGGCAAATCTCGATTATCTGGTTGCCAATATTATTCCTTTTTGTATCCTTGTTTGCTCTAAGTAGGGATTTTTTTGTTACTAAATAAACTGTTTTCTTGATCCAAGATTTTTCAATGAGTTGCTTTTAGTCTGAAATAAATCTGATAAGAAAGAGTCTTGTGTAATTGTTGTGTAATCTGGTAAAGTCACTGTGTGAGCATTCAAATCTCCTGCTAGTAAAACATTTTCATATTTCAAACAAATATTTTTTTTTTTTTCAGTCGTATCAAGTTCATCATCATTAAAGTAAAGAGTGTTATTTGGGGGAATGTAGACATTCCAAAATATAATTTTATGCTTTGTTCTTTGGTCATAATATTTTAACCAGAGAATGTAGTTAGTCTCACTCTCTAATGCATTTAACATTTTTAGATGGGCTGTCATGTACAAAAGCAGGTGCCACCAGAGCCTTTTAGATAGTTTTTTTTTCTAGTCTTATTTATAAAAGTATTATTATTTTCTTCTACGATGTCATTTTTGTCTAATTTGGTTTCAGTTACGAAAAGAATGTCATTGTTTCAACAGTTATTATAACCGAGTTATTACAACCAATGGTGCTCCTCGCTTGGGTCTATTTTCAATCAGTACTTTGCACTGGTACTAGTCTGTGAAGTGCCTTTCGCCCTGGACCTTTTCAAGCTGAAACATTGCCTGGCTGTCCTCATTGGCCTCCTCGCCTGAGGATGGGTCATCCGAGAAGTCCGTTGCCATGGTCGTCTCGAGATCATCCTGGTAGGCCAGGGTTCTGGGTGGAATATCTGATGTGCTGGTTTGTGGTTGCAATAGATGACGTTGCTGCTGCTGCTGATTAGGCCGAAAGCTTGACCTGGACATCAAACCAGTCAGGAAACTCGTCAGCCACAACTTGCCAGTTTATAATGACCTTTGCTGGATAGGCCATAATGACTAAGGCATTTGGGTTGTTTTCTCGGACTCCTTATATAAGCCCCAGAGTCGTGACAGTGCTGCAACACTTTCAGGATGGAAGGCCTTTTTGATGTCTATTTTTGAGCCTTGCAAGTTGATGTGTGCTCTTCATGATTATGTTCATGTCTACATAATCCCTGAAGGCAGCGATGATGGGGCGAGGTTGGCCATTTCTGCTTTTCTGGGACAGACGATGTGCTCTTTGAATCAAAACTCCTTCAGTTGGCAGGCCAAGTTTTGAATGCAGTATTTCCTTAATTAGAAATTCACAGGCCTGTCCTTGTTCATGGATACCTTGAAAAAATAAGGCTGTTCATTCCCGAGCGCGCTTCAATGTCAATTGTATTGCAGAGTTTACAGTACAGTTGCAGGACTTGTGCATTGACTTGTGTCCCAATGTTAATCTTCGTTGTTCCAAGGAGTTTACACGTGTTGCGAGGGCGAGATTTTGTTAAACATGGCCAACATGTTTTTCATCAATGCTCAATTGCAAAAAATTCTCAGCATCTTGCTTATTACGAAGAGCAAATGTCTCGGCTCTGGACCCTGTAGAATTTCTTAGACGTTTCTTGGCCTGGCGCTCTACCTTTTGCCACTTCCCACCCACCTGAGCTGGATGTTCAATGTTGTTTTTGGGCTGTGTAGACTTCGACCCATTTTTTGTTCAATTTCTCGACCTGTTTTGGTGGCATTTTGACTCTAATGTTGCGCTACCGGTTGACAATTACGTATTATAAGATATAGAGTCTATATATATAACACCTACCAAAGGTAGCACATACGGAGTTTTTTACGGAGCTGTCGAACAACGTCTTACCATGATCCAAGATGACATCAATAATTCAATATGGCAATATGTGTATTCTTTTTTTCTAAAGTCAGCTGGACTAAGCGTCAAATTGTATTTGCTGCATTTCTTCGATTTAAAACAGGTAACCTAAAACTTAATGTGCATCATTCATACCCTAATCACTTCTAACAGAAGAAAGCGCAATATATTGAAGCTATATCGTAGGATCTTTTATCAAAACCTTGTTGTTATTTAAAGGACTTAATATGTCGTCAAATTGTCATGTCTTACAAATATTGAAAATACCAAAATCCAAGGCATGAAAGTGCCGCACTTTATTTGCTTATAGAACAACATGACATCACCTCTACGACTTTTCTAGGAAGGATTACGTGCCATCTGACCGCAGTCAAAATATATGTCGCTTCCACCTAATATATTTTTTGCTTTATTGTGGTGTGTTATGACTCTGATGATCATAACGACTAAAAGAAGTGTTTTATTTTATTATTAGAGACTCAGAAAAAAGAAAACAAAGGAGTTGTTGTTATACTAAATGACCAGCCTGGCAACGATTGGCAGAAACTCCAGGAAACTTTAAAAGGTAACACAAATTAGTTTTTATCATTCTGGTTTATTGTAATTTGCGATATTGTGTTTTTGCTTCGAGATAAATTTTCCTGTCAGCATTATATTTTGATGACTGCTTAGCATATTTTTTATGAGATAATTATATGATATTACGCAAATGTTTAAATCTAGCGTTATGTTGGCAATCTTCTTTGCTAAGTGATACACGAATTCCAGTGTTGTGAAAAGGAAAAAAAACTTAAAGATTCCTTTTCTTTTACAGAGTTCAAGATTCACGACATAGATGACGTGATAGTTTACGTGTCTTCAAAGGATTTCAATAAGCAATGTGCCCCCACTGGGTTTGTTGACTTTGGGATTGCTGTTTTAGCGAACCAATACATACCGTAAGTAGATATAATTCAAAACGAACACTTGCCCAGCAAGATGCTAGCCGTTTTGTCGTTGAGGTCCAAATCCAAAGTATGCAAGTACATTGGCTCATTACCTTACTCGGTGTTTAGACTTTTCAAATAATATTTGTTTGATTTGTCCTTTTTATTGGAACAGTGCATTAGTTTTATCAATAATTTGCTCCGGCTATTTGCGTATAACGTAGACCTCATCGAATCATGTTGGCTTCATCAAACCAATGAATGCAAATATGAACACAGAGGATATTGTGCATAACCGTTTTATGCTGCTTACTTTGATTTCAGTGATCTGTGTATGGGCAATGACATTTTTACAACTGGCAAAGACGTTACATACGAAGAACACCAACGAATTTCAGATCAATTTGAAAGGTGTTGGAAACACTTTCTTATGACTAGAAGCTCGGAAATCAAATTAGGTGGGGACACGAAGTGGCAAGTATTTTCTTCCTTAAATAATAGAATGTGCTATAGTTCACTTTGATCGCTTTCTTGCTTTCTTTATGATTTTTTGAAGCGTGAACATGAACTCTTCTAAACAATATAACATCAGTCTGCCTTCATTTTCGTTTAAAGGCAAAGAGTGTTGTCTGAACAAAAATGTCACACTCTTTTAAATTCTTTCAATTCAGGTGGACGGTTGTCTTGCTCCTTTGTCATGGTAGGTTCGCATGATGGCGGCAGATATCTTCAGATGATGAGCGATGTCTGGAAAAGAATGTACACTGAAGGCATCATCAATCAGGTATACTACATATTTATAAATGGAAAATAAAAACAATCTATAGAAACTAGTAAGTAGTAGCTGCAGTTATCTATCTTCTCATATTAAACGCTCTATCTTTGTTCCATTTACGTAATTATTCCATCAAGATACAGTGCTTCTACCCTCTTAGTAAAAATGCAAAACGTTAACTAGCAAATAACTTTAGTCATACATTATCTTATCTCAAATTCGGATGTGTCAAATTATCGGATATATCAAACTAAATTATTTGTCCCCACACGTATAAAACTGTTAAAATCAGTTGGTCTATCTCAAACTTCAAATTGCTATAAGATGCAAAACGGCAACAATAGTGATTTTCACACCTACCGTGAAACTCGCGAAGATTTGGGCGCGAGTTTTATCGCCAATTATCGGCAATCAGGATGTCACGTAATTTAGAGAAGAGGTTAATCGATTATTATTTAATTAGCTAATTTAATGAACAACAATTTCGTTAATCAATTAACGCTGATTAAAGTGTATCAGTTTGTTCTTGTTGTTGTAACAGTTTTTGAGAACTTGTTGACACGGCCTTCTCAACGTGTATATAAAATGGGAGGTCGCGTTAGTGATTTTATCATTCTTCCACTACCTATTCACAATACACGTACTGATTATTGAATAAAAAAATAATATTGGTTATGGCAACAGACCAAACACGAGAAAGTGTCGAGCAATCTGATGAAGGACTCGGTCTTAGTACTGGGGGATAGTCAGATCGACATTAAACTTTCTTGCAGCTGATATTAAATTGCATTGTAAAAAATCTAATAACACTTTAAACATGCAAAACCACACAAACTTGCAGAAACTTAGTTTACAGTGGCAGATATAACAAGTAATTTCAGTCATTACCAGTCCTCGTGTAGCAGATAAGATTTTTAAGAATTACACAAACTATCCTTAAATTCGGATAACTCAAACTTCGGATATAACAAACTATTTTCTACAGTCCCTTGAAATTTGAGATAACGAGAGTTGACTGTATTTAAATACACTGTATCAAATTAAATTTATTTGCGTTTTGTTACTATCATAAAATTTAATAGCATTAAACTCTGTCGTACCTTTTTCTGTTCTTTCAATGTGTAGAGTTATTAACATGAAAATAAATACTTTAAATATGTAACTGGTTTCGATTTTAGTTTTCTTTTCTATTGTATTATGTACTAATAAAGGAATTAATTAAGCCAGATTGTTGCTTTGACAAACGTGTAAGCTTATAAATGATCTTCTTTCCATAAAATATTTGACTGATTGTTTCTGTAATGAAATCATTTCAGCACGAGTATAATAAGGCAGTAGTCCATAGTTCACTGGCAGAAAAATCAGACATCTTGGAACCGTTTAAGAACAACGTTTTTGCTGGTTTCGAAATAATGAGTTTCAAAACAAACAATCTGAGTGCTAATTGGCAGGATAGCATCAACGAAATCTCAGGTAGAATTTATATGCTATGTACTTTTCAGATACTAATACTATTGTACTATGAACTGATCCGATGGAATACATGATAAGATATGCACTGAAACGTGACAACATCAGCAGTAGTTACTGTAACAGCAACAATAGCAACAACGCCACAACACCAACAGAATCAGCAACAACCATATTATACAGATTTTCTAGTATGAAAATGATTTATTCGAAAGACTTAAATAAAAAATACCCACTACACGTAAGCCGAAAGGACACAGCGGTTGTTTAACTTACGAAAAATCGAAAACAAAAAATCATTATAATAAATCGGTCTAGAATCTCAAGTTTTAACAAATGTAGCAGTAAAAAGCGATCCATTATACATTTTCCTTCTCAAATGCCACACAAGTTGGAGTATAATGGCATTTATATGTTATCAAATAGCATGTTGCATTGAATTCGTTCGTACTTTGATGGACAATAATGTACGCACTCGTTGTTTTCTCGCTGTCTGACGCCAACGCGAATATTGCTTGCATTTTAAACTGATATTATCCTGTAATACGGATCAATGTACAGGGTGGATGGGGTAACAATGCGGTGACCTTTCAAACTCTATCATAGTTTTAATGTAAAAAATCCGGTGAATATATATATGATATTGACTTCTGACACATTAGCCGAGAAGAAACCGTAAACATTGTGTTTATAAGTTATACATGTATAATAGTGGCATATAATATCTTAAATTGAAAGTATTATCATGTCCCGATTATTATCGAATTGCAAAAGGTTTCCCTATATATCTTTGTTAGGCATTTCTTAGTGATTTTAGATTTTAGCAGTTAAAACAAGTAAACACCTCATCCCCATTGTTTCACATTTACATTTTATTATAACAACCCCTTCTTTGATTTTGATATATAATCAATACTTTCTGCTGCCGCAGCTGTTTTGCGGTGAAATACCTGTGTTCTGTGCCTTTTTCGGAGTTTGGTATATGTTGCAATGCTCATAGGACTTTGTCATATATTCTTATTGCTGTCACAAATATGTATGGTCATTCTTTAATAATTAAGAAGGATCAAATCAATGTCTTTGTTTTTTGAACAGATCCAACAGATCCTGACAGCGCCAGGTATTTGTACGCAGAGAGGTATGCAACATTCGTACAAAGTTGGTCTCGAGCCTCATTGGCCTCGGCAATGGTGAATTTCCGGTCAAGCGAGGAAGTCAAGATACTGTTGGACTTATTCTATTGTAGGGTTAAGGACAAATGGGCTCTATCAGTCAGCGAGTTTGTGAGCACACCCTTCATCTTCGGACATATTTTACTGCACAAACGTCATTAAAATGATCTTACCTACCATTTTAGTCAAATTTATGAACAAAAATGTATTATTATCAACGCATCTTTGCGGCCATAGTTTTTGTTCAGTTTCTCAAATAATCTAAATACAAAGCACGAGCTACTGTTATGCCATTTGACATCTTTTATTTGAACAAATATTAAAGTGCCAAAGTATATATCTTTTAATGGTATCTAATGCACGTTGTATGTGACCATGGTGCTTTCACTTTGCCTTACCGGGAAACTTTTACGATGCATCCAAAGTATATTTGTTTACATTTTCTAGAGACAAAGCGATATCGCCTTCCATAAATTATAGTCACACATATCATATAACGTAAACTCAAGTACGTTTTGGCCCTTTAGGGTTCTGAGAAAGCTGTCTTTTGGAAGCGCGAAGGATTGACTCGCATGACCTTGACTATTGTCAGTAAATTCTTGGAAAAATAGTGTGTGTACAGAAAAAAATATACTGTCACAGGATAGTGTATCTAGGCCTGCTTTAAATGTTAATATTATTGCTGTAATCTTTTTAACTACATATTTGAGAGATTATAATATGTAACGCCGATATACACGAAATGTAGAGTTATGAATGAACGCGGCCCATTAATATCTTTCAGCGACTAAGCAAAAGTACAGAGGGAAATGGCATTTAAACGTGTGTTCCACTGGCTATGCATTGAATACTAGGCCGCGATTTTTTAAATCACTGCCTTCTGCGGCTACAAACCAGGTTTGAAATCGGGATTCATATTCAAATCCCACAGATGAAGTGTGGATGAAATAAATCAAAGCGGGTGTCGCGGAGCAGTTTACCATAGTTGGTCTACTGACTAACTAATAAATGGGAGATAATTTTGAACTCGTTATATTTTGATCGCGTTCAGTAGCACATAAGAACAGTTATTTGAAACCTTATTGTTTTTAAAAATAAAAAGTATAGTATGTTTAATATAATAGTTTCTATAATCGGATGTTAGCGGCCGTGTCGTATCTTTTGTTCCAATGCATTATATATATTTAGTAGAGGCGACTGTTTTGCAGCTGAAGACTTGCCTGTTTTTTAATGTGGTGCTCAATCAATTTACTAAGGACAATCGTAAAATAACCATTATTTGCATACCTTTAATCGCTTACCAGGTAAAGCCTACACCACTGAAACTTTTCAGTGGTTTGATTTCTTCAATGAATAAATGTTCATAGCAATTAACCAAATGAAACATTTACAATAATTTATCAAAATGACAATTGTACAAATGAATGGAGCTATCAGAAGGTGTGTTGACAGTGTTAGTTGTTTGATAGACGTATCTGTTTATAAAATACACATGTCAAAACAGCATGTATTAATCCCGGCTCAAAGTTAAAATATTAATTTTATGTTTTAAGGATGTTATAAGTTATCTATATATTACATAGACATGGCAAAATAAACTATGTTAATCCAAGCTGAAAGTTATAATCTTGTTTTATGTTTTAAGAATGTTATATTGTATTGACTTTCCTGTATATTATTAATATCTATGTATTGACTGACAGTGTCACTTTAAGCAGCAAATAAAGCTATGCCTTCACATTTTTCAAGCATGCCGTGAACACCAGACCGCACACAGTCATATTATCATGAAATTTTGCCGACCAGTCGTCAAAGAAACATTACAGCATTATTGTTTGAGCTATACCAGTACAATTTTAACGACTTTAATATAGGTCTGCCCATTTGCCTACTGATCATTCTAGGGCGGTAACGGTTGGGTTTGCTCTTTTTGAATAGTCTCTCGTTACAGTGTTGTAATTAATATGATTCTAAATCCCACACTTTAATATTTACATCAATGTACAATATAATAAGTACACGTAAGTTCCAACACAGAAAGGTTTAATATAGACGCTGTTATGTACAATAGTACACCAGCGTTTAAGGTTACGCTAGTCAGGTTAAGGGTTGTTTACTCTTGTGGTTTTGATGACGTAGCATTCGCGTATCTACTTGAAGAAAAGGATCATGCTAGAAAGTTCAAAGTTTGTTTATTTTTTAACTGGTCTATTTTTAACTGGCCTTCGAAAATGTTCTGGGTACGTGAATGTTCTGGAAATTCTTTTGGGTATATATAAGGGCGTGTTTGCCGATAAAAAGTTTAAGTTTGAAAGTTTGAATAAAATGTTTACTTTAGAGATTGGACATATTATTTGGAAATACTTGCAGCTTCTATCTTAAATCTGTCTGTGAACTTACGTGGACTTACTATATTACTACAGTGACATAAAATTGAATTTGGATTATATAATTAACATTCCTGTGTTGTTCTACCTTTGGATTATTTCAACTGTGCTTATCTAAAAGGACATTCTACCGAAAACTCTTCAGGATTATTCGACGCTGGATTACATGTATTTGTTATATTGTTAAATGGACACCTCCTAAAGGGACAAACTGTAAGCTAATATTTATTTTGCCTTCTGAAATTTTGTTTCATTTATTTGTTATTGTTTTATTACGCCATATTTTTAATTATTTTTAAAATAAAACATTATTGTACTAGTTTGTTGCTGGCTTGTTCTTTCTGTTACACCATTTCGTCGTTTAGTAAACGTGCCACTTTAAAAATAAACTTATATAGCGCGACGGGTCGTAACAACGCTGCAAGAATTACCAAACTATCTGTCCAAACTTTATAACCAAACTTCAACTTTTATCGGCTAGCAAGCTTTTATATAGACCCCAAAAAAATCTTGAACGCAGAAGTCTCCAGAACATTTACGAAACCCAGTTAAAAATAAAAAAAGAACTTTCTAGCATGATCCTTTTCTTTCTAGCTGTTATGCGAAAGCTTCGTCATGGGAAATAATTAATACTACAACAGTAAATACTACAACAGTAAACAACCTCTTAACCTGACTAGCGTAACCTTAAACGCTGGTGCATTACTGTATATAACGAACGAACGAACGGCAGGCAGACAGACAGGGTAGATGGATAGAGCTGTTCAAGGGTACTATTAACGCAAATCTTCTATTAGTATGCACAGGATATAGGGCGCGCAATGTATATCATAAACATATATATTACCATAATGTTTAAACAATAACTTTCGCTGACTTTGCAGGTGAGATAAAGTTGTAATAAGCATGTTGCAAATAGCCTGTTTTCGCAGTGATGTTTTAATTCTAGGAACATTACAATGAGCAGCGAGGTCGAGCAAATCAGACTTGTTGTCCAAATTAAACTCCTCCTGGGTAGGCGACTTTACAAACTTTTACAAATTAAATGGTAGGTTGTTGCTGGTTTGTATAAATATTTGTTCACAAAAATAATGATAATAAAATAAAAAAGTACACAAAAAATAGTGTTATCCTTTAATGTTTTGAATCCCGGACAAGCGTCCAATTTCTGTTACAATCGTTGTCGCTATGTAAGATCTATTTATAAAATGGCACGTTTACTAAATGACGAAATGATGTAAAAGAAAGAACATGCCAGTAACAAACTAGTACGATCAAGTTTAATTAAATAAACAATTAAATCTATAGCGTAACAAAATAATAACAAATATATCAGACAAAATTTGAGAATGCAAAATAAATGTTAGCTTAGAATTTGTTCTTTAAGAGGTATCCCTTTAATAGTCCAATTAATAATCCAGCGTCGAATAAGCCTGAATAGTTTTCAATAGAAGGTGCTCTTTGATACGCCATTGAAATATTCCAAAGGTAGAACAATACACCAATGTAATTAACATAATTCTAAATCCCACACTTTAATATTTATATTAATGTACTCTATAATAAGTCCACGTAGGTTCCAACACAAAAGGTTTAATATAGAAGCTGCAATAATTTACAAACTATCTGTCCAAACTTTATGTCCAAACTTCAACTTTAATCGACAAACAAGCCTTTATATAGACCCAAAAAAATTCTAGAACGCAGAAGTCTCCAGAACATTTACGAAACCCAGTCAAAAATAAAAAAAGAACTTTCTAGCATGATCCTTGTCTTTCTACATGTAGCTGTTACGCGAAAGCTTTGTCATGCGAAATAATTAATACTACAACAGTAAATAACCTCTTAACCTGACTAGTGTAACCTTAAACGCTGGTGTACTACTGTATATAACGAACGAACGAACGGCAGGCAGGCAGGCAGGCAGACAGGCAGACAGACAGGGTAGATGGATAAAGCTCTTCAAGCGTACTATTAAAGCCTGTAGTCATACCATATGCATAGTATATACATAGTTTATGCATTACCATGAACGCAAATCTTCTATTAGTATGCACAGGATATAGGGCGCGCAATGTATATCATAAACATATATATTACCATAATGTTTAAACAATAATTTTCGCTGACTGTGCATGCGAGATAAAGTTTGAATAAGCAT
>CM017561.1:20455722-20533222 GCA_007844125.1 Sinonovacula constricta
CGTTTAGCATAACAATTAATTGATTAAATTATAGTTATATTTATGGAAACGATAGTAAAATAATTAATCCATAGAAGAAAATGTAGCCGCTATTAATGGTGGTGGATAATGCAGTTTGCCCCTACAGTTATGATAGTTCAAATGTTACTACTTTTGTTATCTTATTAAACCGACAATTTAGGAAACCCTGAGCGTACTGCCAACTTCTGTTTGAGAAATTTTGGCGATTGAGAGAGAAACAGCGGCACGCAAAGTTCTGCCCAAAAAAGTACAATTGTTTATTAAATTATGTTGTTTCATAAAGATACATCGTATTCAAAGTTTTATATAATGTTGGCGGTATACTGAAAACACCATTATTAACATAGTAATCGAATTTAAATAACATTTTAACATGATTTTGACAGTTTGTGGGTTTTTCATGGTTACTAGATATCAAGTGAGTTGTCTTTCTTATCAATGACACCAAATGACAAAGTGAGTTGTCTTTCTTATCAATGACATCTAATGACAAAGTGAGTTGTCTTTCTTATCAATGACATCTAATGACAAAGTGAGTTGTCTTTCTTATCAATGACATCTAATGACAATGTGAGTTGTCTTTCTTATAAATGACATCTAATGACAAAGTGAGTTGTCTTTCTTAACAATGACATCAAATGACAAAGTGAGTTGTCTTTCTTATCAATGACATATAATGACAAAATGAGTTGTCTTTCTTATCAATGACATATAATGACAAAGTGAGTTGTCATTCTTATGAATGACATCGAATGACATCGGAGAACTCATCGGTCAAGTACAGAAACATTGACATTTTATGTGTTGTATTGGCTACGTCGGAATTGACATGTTTGATGTGTCGAATATGTTTTAAATAAAAGATAACGGTAAAAGAAATAATGATAATAAACTGTTTTAGTTGAAAGAAAATGCGCCTGTATTGGATAGTTAACATACGTGTTCGTTTTGTTTAGTTGATTAAATGCTTGTAAGAAGTCTAGTAAATAATTCCATAGTAAGTATTAAGTTATATGAAAGGGTGTGTTTAGAATTTCTGATTGTTTTATAAGAAATTGTAATATGTATAACTGCATTTACATGAATATAAAATAATGAACAAAAGAGTTCGTTAAAAGACTGACATCTAGACGCATAAGTGAATCAGGACATATGTGAAGTAACCTATATGGGCGATATTGATAGTGTTTACGTTTAGATTAAATTTTGGTTTCTGGTTCCATATGTGTTATATTCTCTTCAAAATTTTAAGACAATACCGACTATAATTACAAGCCTCACCTCAAGTACAAATACAATCGAGGGGAAAAAACAACAATACCTTACAATCTATTGTGTTTAAAGGTGGGAAACCATTTACCTTGTAGTTTACTCCCACGCTGATTAGATGAACTCACCCGACAGAAGTTTTAGACACTCGTCAATGTTGTACTTTATAGAAAAAGTGTTTATTTCATTAAGTAGATGTCTGTCTCTCCCTGGCTTTACGATCTTTTGTTTAATATGAACGTCCTTGTCCTGAAAATTATACCTTTTTGAAAATGATTCATGGTTAATCAGACAGAGAGCGAAACGACTTGAGTGTAAACGAATGACTGGTTCCAGCATAGTGAAGATAATTAAACACTTTATCGGGCTCAGACTTCGGAATTAGCATCGAATGCCTGTTGTCGCGAAATGGATGCCAATTGCTGTATTTATTGCGGGTTCATTCATCTATTATTTAATTCCAATAATACGAATACATGCATACAATAATTTGTATAAAGGTAGAAAAGAAAGAATATAGACAAGTAAAAAGGGAGTTGTTTTAAAATTTGCTTTAGAAACTGAAAGGTAATTAATTGTGGTGGAAGGAACAACCAAATCGTTTTTATCTGCTGATGTTTTTGCAAGTTTTAAGAAATCGACGTTTACAATAATAAGGAGTTATCGGCCTAACATTCCTTGAGTATACACTAGAAAATCATTTTGAATTCAACCAAGATAATTACATTGAAGTGCGACATCCTCTACATAAAGGCGCTTTTGCTCAGATCCGTTTGTGAAATACAATGTTGTTCTTTAAAAAACGATTGGCACAGTTGCTTTATTATTGCTTTATTTTTTAGGAACATTGGTCATGCAAACTAACAGTGTGGGGAAGCTTTTAAAATCGCTTTTGAAAATATAAGCAAGGGGAATGAAATATTTACATAATTTCGGAGGTCTATGAGTTTTCCATGACAACACACTTTCAAATGAGTCTGTTGTTTTCTAAAAATATATTGGAATTTAACTGGACAGAACTAGTACATATTTAAAATTAATATGTCCTTATCAAACTAAATACTATTAATGGTTACCCGTCGGTTAAGCATTGAAACAGATACAATTGTATTTTTAATATCGGCTACAATCGGCACAGTACTAAAGAATATTAAAAGTGTCAAGCAAGTTTAAAAACGAAATGAAATGAAAGTACGATATTTATTATTTTATGTTAGTGAAGTGAAACCCGTGTGTATTTGCTTGTTAACATACTTGTTTTTGTTGCGTCCTTATTAAGTCTCTGTAAGCAGTCCAGAAAATAATTGCATGTACTTTACAACAGCATGTACATGAAATACATCAATCACTTTGCGAGAGTACTAACACATACGTACAGAGCCAGAGTCCACTCGTGATATATGTGACGTAACCAATATGGAAGAAAAGTGACTTATACTTTTAAAGTTAATTTGGTTACTCGATCAAACGTTGTTGGTCCTCTATACAAAACACATATGTGATATTTTCTTTAATTTTAAGACAGTTATGCTATCAATTCCATAAATATTTATAGTGTTATTTTCACCAGGACATTTTTTTTCAATACAAGGACTTAATTCATTGACGGAGTCGCAAAAATTACGCAAATTCACCCAAAATAACAAAAAGGAATACACATGCTATTTCGCTTTAAGTACAGCAACCATTTATTGCGGGCTTTACACTAACGCTAATAAGATAAACATGCCTGGCCAATGGTTTAAGAACAGCTTAATGCTGTACTTTACACAGTGTTAACTTCATGAAATAGCTGCCTCTCCTTCCCAGGATAAATGAGAGTTTACGTTTAATGCGAACGTCGGTGTCCGGATAATTATACCACTGTGGTAATGATACAGAGTTTAGCAGACCAAGAAGAAAACGTCGTGACTGTTAACGATTGGCTGGTTCCAAAATGGTGAAGATAATTAAATACTTTATCAGGCTCAGACATCTTAAGTAGCATCTTGTGACTATTGTCGCGCAATGATTGTCGATTGCTACATTTATTATGGGTCTTAGGCGTCCAACACAAGGCGTCTCAGTACATTGTATAACTAAATTCAGATAATAAGGTTACAAGGTTAAATAAGTTATGTCTATAAACGTTTAAGAAAAAGACGACTGATTTGTAGCTTATGTACAAGAGAGTCACAAAAGCACTGCAAGGGTGCGCAATGTTTGATGAAATCTTAAATAAAAAATTGATACACGTTACATGCAAAAGAAATCTGAGACGTTTTTACGATTATGTAACAAATATTCACCTTCCCGTTTATCATCCCTGCAGACTTGAAGACATTTAACTTAGCAATAAGAATCTTGCACGCACCAAAATATGCTCGGAAAGAAAAGACAAGTCTACACGCAATTCCATAACTGTTGTTGAAACACACAACAGTAAGGTGTCTCATACAAGTAAAAGAGCAATGTTTAGAAAAGATTAAGGGAATAATCTATAAGCTTAAAATGACCTTAAACTGTCTTAACAAGATTTGTACAATCTCCTTTGTTGTCCTTAGCGAGCATTCATAGTGACATAGTTCAAAGTTTGTTGTTTGAGGGTCACTTAAAATCTGACAGGGGACTTAACAACTAATTGTAAGACTCAGTGTTTTTATTTAACAAAATTGTCAGACAACATTAAAATAGATATTTCTATTAAGATATTAAAAAGCACAACTACTGTCTATGAAATGTATATTTGAAAGGAATAGTTAGTCTATGATCTGTCAAAAAACATAAAAATAAAATTACTCTAGGAAAACAAGTGGTACATGTAGCAGACTTATATGTGTGTCCACCATATGCAATACAATGAACGTGTATATTTGCTTATATGAAATTAAAAAACTACATCTGATTATAACCTGACTAATTTTAAAAGCGTTCGTGGTCTAGTGGTTAAGACTAGCGGGACTCCGGATCGGAGGGTCCCGGGTTCAAACCCCGAAACTGACCACGTGTTGAGCAAGACTATTTACTGCACATTGCTCCAGGTATTCAGTACCTGAGTACTGGTTCTACCCAGGAAGTGGACAGTCGAGAGGGATTAATATAAGTTAAAAGAACTTGTTTCTCAATCGTCTATAAATAAATAGGTTTAAACTAATTAAAACAACGTACGTTTTATATCGAAACTTAATTTGTACATTCTTCAGTCTAATCCGCACGCAACATTGGCAGATTCATTTCATTTAACAGTACGGGGGCGCCCGTGGCGTAGTAGTAGTGTCGGTGATTTGTAACTTTCTGACTGCTAAGCCTCTCACCGCGTGGGTTCGAGTTCCGATTGCGGCGAAGGACTTAATGTGAGAAGGTCTTCCAGCTGACTTGCGGTGCGCCGGTGGATCTACTCAGAAATTTGTCTTGGGTCTTCCTCCATCAAAAAAGCCGGACGATGCTATAATGATCATAAGTGACCGCTGCAATTTATTGTAATTTATGATGTAAAACAACAACACCAAACAACAAAAACAGCAACGCCATTATCATTTAACAATAAGATTAGAAGATTGACCTCTAACGTATTCTACATAATACTTAGCCTACTACGCTCGGCCGTGTTACACTCTTAATTTTACACGCGATGGCAACACTTTTATTTTATGTTTAAATTTTTACATGTATCTAAAGAAAAGAAAAACTTATATTATAATTTAATCATCTACGGGCTTCGAGCATGGCTCTATGTAATTTGGCCACCGATTTAGGATTACATCTCGACATGCAAAATTATTGCTTAATAACCATATCAAACGTCGTCTCATACAAACCTTCTTGTAAAGTTTCTATATTAATGTATTTCTGTCATATGCACTTCTTATCAAGAATATATTTAACCGAAGAGTAATTTTGGATAATGATGTGTTTTCCAAATGCCGCTATAATACAATGCACGCTAGTGTGTCACCGACAATAACTGGGCAAGTTACACTTTCTGCAGTGGATGACAAGATGACAACGTTGAGGTTATACCCTTTTACAACCCAAACACACGGTCAACCATAAAAAACTGAGCGCTAAGGTTGGATTTTTGCTTGCAATAAGGAAAGCATGGATAGCAGGGCTTTCGTTTCAACATGGCGTGTTAATAATGACACCACTGAGTATTTTTGTAAATATTTAGTGCACAGCCGAGTTGAAATTCTAATGATAACTAGTACATGGTAAAATTCCAGCCAGACTCGAAGCGAAATACCGTTATTATTTACGATTGTCATTGTCTGAAATGTTAGCGATAACACTTAGTCTGGCGTGCACATTTAAAACGGATCTTATGTTCATTGTCTCCAGAAGAATAGAATTAAATTGCAGAGTGTATTGATTTGTTGAATCGCGCATTGTTCTCCTGACGATCTTAGAAAAATAAATAATTTTTAAGATTTTGTTTCATTTCTGACCTTAAACAGAGCCTAGGCAAAACTGTGACTTAATTGCAAATTCTGTTAATTGTTTTCTATATGATTAACTCCACAAAGTTATCACACGTTAAAATGCAACCACCATATTCATGAAATATAATTAAACCAACATATCATAGCCGAGATATTATTTTAATGACAATTTAAATCCCCCGACTCGATTGTGATTAACTACAATCTGTATAAAAACCGTCAAATTTATTCATTCACTAAAGTTCTTTGACATTTACTATGACAGCCATTGCTGATTAAACCGTTATTGGCAATGTCAATTTGAGGTTGGCCATGCCATTAAAGGCCACTCATTGAAGTGAAGTGTAAAATATTTTAATCGACTAAAGCATATTAATCTTGATTTGATTATAATATTCTAGAAATTAAATTCGCATGCATATCTTAGGAAATCATCGAGTGCATATTTTTGTTAATGGATAAGATAAGAATACAATCCCATCTTTTAAACAAGAAAAAGATCAAATGATGTTTGTATCATACATCTATATATGCCCTCCATAATCTCCTAATTGATCATTTAAGACATGTGTTTTATGTAACTGCAAACCTAAAGGAATATGATTTATCATTTGGAATGTATGTCTCCATATGGACTGCTGGGACTTTTCTCCATTTTGAATGCATGTCTCCATATGGACTGCTGGGACTTTTCTCCCTTTAGAATGTATTTCTCCATATGGAATTCTGTGACTTTTCTCCGTTTGGAATGTATGTCTCCATATGGACTGCTGGGACTTTTCTCCCTTTAGAATGTATTTCTCCATATGGAATTCTGTGACTTTTCTCCGTTTGGAATGTATGTCTCCATATGGAATTCTGTGACTTTTCTCCGTTTGGAATGTATGTCTCCATATGGACTGCTGGGACTTTTCTCCGTTTGGAATGTATGTCTTCATATGGACTGCTGGGACTTTACTCCATTTGGAATGTATGTCTCCATATGGACTGCTGGGACTTTTATCCGTTTGGAATGTATGTCTCCATATGGACTGCTGGGACTTTACTCCATTTGGAATGTATGTCTCCATATGGACTGCTGGGACTTTACTCCATTTGGAATGTATGTCTCCATATGGACTGCTGGGACTTTACTCCATTTGGAATGTATGTCTCCATATGGACTGCTGGGACTTTTCTCCATTTGGAATGTATGTCTCCATATGGACTGCTGGGACTTTTCTCCATTTGGAATGTATGTCTCCATATGGACTGCTGGGACTTTTCTCCATTTGGAATGTATGTCTTCATATGGACTGCTGGGACTTTACTCCATTTGGAATGTATGTCTCCATATGGACTGCTTGGACTTTTCTCCGTTTGGAATGTATGTCTTCATATGGACTGCTTGGACTTTTATCCGTTTGGAATGTATGTCTCCATATGGACTGCTGGGACTTTTCTCCGTTTGGAATGTATGTCTTCATATGGACTGCTGGGACTTTTCTCCGTTTGGAATGTATGTCTCCATATGGACTGCTGGGACTTTTCTCCGTTTGGAATGTATGTCTCCATATGGACTGCAGGGACTTTTTTCCGTTTGGAATGTATGTCTCCATATGGACTGCTGGGACTTTTCTCCGTTTGGAATGTATGTCTTCATATGGACTGCTGGGACTTTACTCCATTTGGAATGTATGTCTTCATATGGACTGCTGGGACTTTTCTCCGTTTGGAATGTATGTCTCCATATGGACTTCTGGGACTTTTATCCGTTTGGAATGTATGTCTCCATATGGACTTCTGGGACTTTTATCCGTTTGGAATGTATGTCTTCATATGGACTGCTGGGACTTTTCTCCATTTAGAATGTATGTCTTCATATGGACTGCTGGGACTTTTCTCCATTTGGAATGTATGTCTCCATATGGACTTCTGGGACTTTTATCCGTTTGGAATGTATGTCTCCATATGGACTGCTGGGACTTTTCTCCATTTGGAATTTATGTCTCCATATGGAATTCTGGGACTTTTCTCCATTTGGAATGCATGTCTCCATATGGAATTCTGGGACTTTTCTCCATTGGAATCCATTATGACAAAATATCAGACAAATATGTTATAAATAAATACACTTGCTATTTAATTTCGCTAAATCACGGAGGCCAGAAATAAATAGCACGTTAATGCCAGTTAATTGGAAGAACGCTTTATAGAAACGGTTTTGTATTTCTTAATATGCAATGTCAGTTAATGAGATATTTCTTAGTGCATTAGTTATATATAGACATATGTTCTTACTAGAAACAGTTGTTCAAGCATTCAGTTTAAAAAAAAACAACTTTCTGCTTAACTTGATGATATACAGATAAGGCAAATATATACCTATATCAAGGAAATACTGCTTATCAATGGGCGCCTATTAAAGTTTGACTTTTGGTATAAATGTCTTATATAAATGCATATAGTTTAATTGATTCACGACTATTTGTATATATGTTTTCTAAGGACTGACAACTGTAACACACCAAAACTCGAACAAAATTCGGCATCGATCGTGTTTTGAACATCGGACCGACAAAGTCAATACCACAACCAATGAGGTAAAGTTGTCTTCTTAAGCAGTTGTTAGTTATGCCTTATAAACACAAACGCGCCAAAAAAGCAACTGTTAGCGTGGTTTGATGCCAGTTACACCATCAGTTAACAGTGTGCGTTGCGTTATTGTGTCTGATGCAGTAACCAATGACTTCCTTGGCATATTGGAATATATCTTTGTTTAATTGAAACATGTTTGTACAACGTTTCCATTGTACACTTCCTTCATTATGCTGACTGACCAACCACGGCAGTAATTTATTTCGGCTTTTTCTCTGTTGTGTATTGTATCATTGTATGGCAGTTGTTTTGTCATTTAACATTATCTTGTGTGTGCCTTTGTCTTGTGATAGTTTTAAAATTTAATATATGAAGTACTTTTCACCAGTTTTATTACATTTACATATTATGAAATACATATCTAAGTTCAAGAGACGCGAACGTTTACGACTTAAATATTATTGATGTTCATGCTAATATATGTACTGACTTATTTGGAAGAAACCCCAATGGATATGCAATCAAAATGCGTTTATTTAAAAAAATATCGTGATATCATATGTTCTTAAAAATAACAGAACGTCTCCCTTTTAAAGTTTCTTAAAAAACAGCAAAATTGTGTTTATTCTTTCAAGGACAACCAATTTCTAAGACAATGATAGATAGGAAATCATTCATCATTATACATAATATTAATGTGCGAAAGTTGGTGCTCGGATTATTATATATGTTGATAATGACCAAGACTTAAGAAGAGAAGTAGTCAAACGTGGTGAATAGTAACGACTAGCTAGGTCTTAAATGCTTAATATAAATAGACACTTGCCTAGCTCAGACGTCTTAACTATCATCTGGTGTTCATTGTCTGAAGATGGATGTTAATTGATGCATTTAATTGTCAGGCGTAACAAACATGACGTACTTGGTGTTGTTGTTTTTTTTGAGACCACTATGATTTTATTGATTCTGTGACAACGACAAGGGAATAAATGGAAATGCTTGTTTCATTTATGCTGCAAAGAAAATTGTTTTAGATATAATTATATATTTGATATTTTAACAATATACACTGGGTTTTGCTGTAATTCATGCAAAGTAATGTTATATTTTACAAATACAGTCTTGTGTCGAGGTCAGTACATGTATTTAGTTGTAATGACCAGGGTAATAGGATATTGAATGACGACGCAGTACTAGGTCTGTTCTTATATTTGTCCTGGAAAGATTGTCAGACAAACATTGACTACTACCGATGCTACAATATTTACAATTTTCTTTTCTTGGTTACAGTTTCTATAAATGTCACTAAATCACCATTGGGCCAACTGATAAACTGTCGATTTCTTTTGCCGGACACAATGTTGTAGCAACAGTGCTCGTAAAAAGAACACGACCATCAGTATAATGTTCTCAGCACTCCCGTGAAAACATTTATCATTAGTCAATAACACTTTATATTGACCCTCACATTACCAGCTCCCGACCAATTCAAACGCTTTAAATGTAAAGGGTGTGTGCTATTGACTAATAATAGCGTGGATAAGACTTTGGTTTATTAATGCATTTAGTTTATTGATACGTTATAAAGTATTAAATTGTTTTAGCTATAAATTCTTGTTATGAACTTAGTTAATATACACCAAAATGAAAGAACCGATAGAAAGAAAGATTTTTCAGTGAGCCTGGATTTAATAAAGGTATACATGTGTTGACGTTTGTAAGGTCACAACCCTTTGAAACGTTTAGACTGGATACAATATAGCCACTGATCACTTGTCAACCGGTCATTTTAAATGTTATCTTAACAAAGATCAGACGATATATGTAGATTTGGATCTGCCGGGAATTATTATTCTACTGATAAGTACAGTTTGTGTTTAAAACACATTTTATGTGTTTCTAGTGTTTAACCAAACATATTGATTGTTACGATCTATGATTATTATTAATTAATATTATGTTGTTGTATAATGTTCATAAACTTGCATGTTACGAGAAAATAAAGTGATATTTATAGCGAAAAGAAATGATATTAATCTGAGAGTTTGGAAAATTGATGTCGTGCCAAAGAAATAAAAATTCAGCAAAATATCTTCATTTTCTTTGACTCAAAGAAAAACCACTACGAAAGCAATTAATTCTGTATATTCAATGTTATGATAAATGTATCTGTTTATGTAAAGATCTGATGCATATTTTATTCTAATCCCGCCTTTAGAAGTAAGATAAAACCCCTTAATTCAGTTATCAAATCATTTATCAAAGGAAATATTGCTAAAATAATTGTACATTATTAAGATTGCTGTGATAGAAATCTCTGCCTATAATGTATAACACTTAACGACTATTGTGTTGTTAATTTATAATTTCGTGTACATGTACCTATTTGTAGCTATAATATCCTCGGAATGCGTCCACGATTAATATCACAATATATATGTCCTTTAAACAATATACACTTGCATTAACACACGTGTTTTGCATAACATGCAGCTTTAACGGTGAAATATACAATATTTGCATTAATAGTTGTATAGATTTAAAGAGGTATTATCTGCCCATACTTTAACATGAACTTCATTTATATTATATCGACATATATTTTACCTTTTATTACGTCTGGTATGGTGTCATTACGTTTTAAAGTCTCAAAAACTTTTGAAGTGGGTTAAAAAACAATGATATATTAAATGTATAATCTCTTAAAAGAGTGGTAAGAGCACAGAAGGACGAAATGTGCGGACTGACTTACATTTGTATCATTTAAATAAGAAACTGTATGCCAAACGTATATATAAAATTAACTCTTTTTTTTATATACTTTATCCGCGCAATATACTCACATTTGGAGTTCGCTATAAACATATAGTCCCAGTCTTTCAGAAATAATACGTTGCCAAGCCTACAGGAAAATGTCAAGTTCTAGGATGCCTACATCAAGGAATCATTTAATAAGCAATTTATACATTCAAGAAATGAGAAGTAAACAGTGCACTCAAATAATTGTCTTCCAGGGTATGATGATATCATAAAAGAGGTTGTGTGTTTCTATTTCCATTTTAGGACAATTTAAAAGCACGTTGATACAGTACTGGGACTCAATGGTGTTTCTAAATATAGAATTTATTCAATTAAATTATTAATTTTATATATTGTAATTCAGCGCTTTTTTCCAAGCTTTTCTAAATTGAAATATAGTATACGTTACTGCACTTTCCAAACAGCATCCGACAAATATCCTTTATTTGTATATCTGACTCGCCACGAGAAAATAGGGCTTTTTGAAGTTTCTTACCCAAAATGACGTTGTTTTTTTTTTGTTCTTTTGTTATTATGAAGAAATGGTTTTTACTAATATGACGCTTCCTTTTTCTGATGAGGCGTATTTTGTAAAACTACCAAAACCCATTCTAAATACAATAATTAGGTTATAGGGTGCAATTTATGTCATCGCTTCGAACGTGAAAATGTCGCGCGGATTCAAAATCAATTAGAGAGCTAGATGTTGTCATCATAACTTTTTCTTTCATACCTGAAAACAAAATATGATGACCTTATGTGCTAGCACAAATACCAGTTCTAGCTTGTATATAACAACGTTGTCATGTAAACGAATGTAAACAACTTGACAGACGCTTATGATGAAGTAACATTAGACCGTTGACATATTAGAGCTGTTGAAAATTTAATGTATTAATAACCTTGTAAAAAGCATTTTATCTTCACAGTCGTCCATTCCAGAAAACTTAATGAGTCACAAGATATTGTAGCTGTTAGCAAGAATTACAAAATGTAGACAGAGAATGAAGATAGATTTTATTTTTTCATTATTAAAAGTGATAATGAGACACACTCTGGCAGTAATGACAAGGGTCATTTTGAAATCAATGTTGGATGTAGATATACCAACTAATGAATAATTTAGAACTAATGGCTGTATTGTTCTATGATTTATATGTTTCAAGACGAAAATGGTCAGAGAAGAACCAGAGATGTTTTTTTTTTTTTTTTAATTTATTTCTTTGTTGGGTTTATTGAGCAATCAACGCTCTTTCATTAATCCAGAGATTGTATCCACTTTTAACCCATAAAGTAATTTTTCCAGTTTGTATAGGTAAATAATTGTCAAAAGGCAAACATGGTAAATGTAGATGTGACAAAAACACAGGGACGAGACATAACACACAAAAAGAAAAAAAACATCAGTTACGGTCTTGGAACGGTCAGTCGGCAAACGGGCCGACTGGGGTGCTTAAACCTGGTTTGTGAAGCGCTCCAACCTCGCACTTCCTAAAGGTTTTTCTTTCAAATAAACAGTGTAAATGAAAATATCCCATCAAAGTGAAACAACTTACAGGAAACACCGGCAGCGGGAGTAAAAACAGATACAACGAAAGTATGTACACACACAACAACAACTAGTAATAAAATTAACTAACAACATATGAACAGTATGTACAGTAGATAAAAGCCTCCTTAACCTAAAAATTCCAAATGAGAGATTAGTTTATAATAAAATAAAACAGTACAAGCGCTGATATTTAATAAGAACAATATGACGTCATACAGTGCCATGGCGTCATATGCCAAAAGTGTCAATAGTGAAATGTAAAAAATACGAAAGAAATCATCGAATTTTAGAAAACAACCCAAATCTACAAAATAAAATTTAGTAATATTAAGAGTTAATACGTTAACAAAACACATAGCCTATCATAAAAGCAGTGGGCATATTATATATAATAAAGGTACCAAAAATCCCGATGTTATACCTACTGTGCAATTTCTTAGGGTATGGAGACCGCTCAAGTTGATCCACCTATATTGGGCACGACTGGAGAGATGAAGAGACAGAAAACCCACCAGTGACTGCCCAATAATGGCATTAAGTCACTGTTTTCATAGAGTCTCAACGACCTGTCCGGTCATGTGTAATTTAAAAGCAATGCAAGTTCTTGACTGTAAAATGGTCAGTTGCAAACAATGCAGTACAACAAAGGATTCCCGGGTTGTAACCGTCTGCAATACATTGTCTGATAAGTTTTGTATAGTGGTCAGAAAAGTTATTGAGACCCCTGATCTTCTTCAAATTGTATAACACATTTTCATAAAATGAAGGATGTTTATGCCTTTCTGCATAAGTGTTTTACATACTGGTATTATACTTAGATGCAATAAAACCATTGCGGTGAAAGAATTTTGAAAACGCCTTTCCTAATTTATGAAACCGAAAGCCTTGCTGTATCAGTTAAAAAGAAATAAACCGGTTTCTAGCATTGAAATCTTCTAAACTAGTACAAACTCGTGCAAACCTTGTAAGTTGTGATATGTAAATACCATAGGAGGTAGCACGAGTTGAATCACCATCAAGGTATGGATAATTCACAATACAAAAATTGAAATCACCTCTCTGGTCATAGATTATAGTAGAGACGTTGACATCGGAAAAAGCGATCTCAATATCTAGAAATGCTGCCTTTAAATGTCAGTTATGGGACACTCATTGAAAGTATCCTGATACTGGGCTGCCCAGTTGTGGATCTGCCATGATATTTGTTTGACAATGTCCGGGTTTGAACCTGGTGATGTTATGAGTATATATTTATTAAAACGTATATGCTTGCGGGTATGAACTCTTGAGGACCATAATAGGCCACCACAAAAGTCTTGACTTATCCTTTATGGAAGGTGGACACACCAAATTTCACCAAGAATGACATCTTAGTTTGTTCAATAGATAAATAAGAAAATGCCCCATCAAACTTTCCACAGATATTTAAGTCTAATCTACGGCTAGAAAAAGGCAAACAGGATAAATGTAAATGTGACAAAAACACAGAGACGAAACATAACACACAAACAGAAAAATACAGCAGTTACCGCCTTGGAACAGTCAGTCGGCAAAAGGACCGACTGGCGTGCTTAAACCAGGTTTGTGGAGCGCTCCAATCTCGCACTTTCTGAAAGTTTTTTTTTCTTTCAAACAAACTGTGTAAATAGAGTATCACGTCAAAATGAGACAACTAACAGTAAGCACCCGCATCGGAAGTTAAAACAGATGCAAAGCAATTAAAGTGGAGACAATGTTCTACTGAGACAATGGACCAAGTTCCCTATTGAAAATAGAGATCATCCCGAAATGGGCGTATTATTCCCCAGCTTGTACAAGATGCCAATAAACAGGTTTTGTTTTCTTATTGTGCCGCAATCTGTCACACATATACCGGAAAATATCATATCACCATATCCGACTCGGTGGAATGGAGGATGGGAAGCTATTTAGTTGTTGTCCGTGTTATAGGGAAAGGGAAACATAACCTATATGTTTCTTGTTCTCCGCTGTTTTCTCTCAGTATAACTGTTCTCTCAGTTTGTGTCTCAAAAAAGAAAGATGATAAAATGGCAGCAGTTTCTTAACAGAAACAGTTAAAATTCGTTGTAATTATAACATTTGTCATCTCTAACTATGTATTAAAATTAACATAAATGTATTCAAATTTGCATTGTGTGTACAAACAATGCTGTTTTATTACTAAATATTTAAAATACCTGTATATCATAACGCATTGCACATGTGGAAATTATCTTTCTAGCTTTTCAAGATAACGTTTTCAATAAGTTCTAAAATAAAAGTAACCAAAATAGTTCATGCAATAAAATACAGCTTATTAACATACTAATTGTGAAAACCCGTTGTAATATCTGTCTTTACTTCGGAAAAAAAGAAAATAGCAAAATAATAGATCTACGAATCTATGATAAAAGTTGTTTCTTTAAACATAGCGGAACATTTTGCTCTGACCTTTTCAAATAGGCTTACCTTCTCGGTGCACTGCGCTAAAGTATATTTTGCTGCTCTATTTTAACATCTTTGTCTTCAGTGTTATATATCCCAGTCGATTCGGTTTTGGCGAAAAGGTATAAATACCTGAGCACAATTTCGCGGCGACATATGTCGTTTAAATAGTACTTCAAATTATGATGACTAATTTTATCTTGATAACGTTCAGGGGTAATGTTATTACAAAGAAATAAATTGTTAATTGGATAATAAATCATATTTAATGTTCTGAATTAAAATGTCAACTTACGAATTAAAGTTTAATGGACAATAAAATACAACAATGGCTAGAGTTGTTAAGGAAAGTCGTTAGCAGCTGCCGTTAGGTCAATAGGTATCTTTAAAACTTCCTTAAGCTTTTATATAAAAAAAAAATCGAACATGGTATTATCAGATGTTGTTGAAGTTTTTGAAATAGAATGAAAAAGGTATGTTTTTTCGACAATCGCATCAGTATTACAATTACATTTTTATAAAAACCGGACGCAAAGGCTCCAGTGGTGGAGCGTCGGATTGCGGATCGGGAGGTCGCGGGTTCAAATCCCGGCCGTGTCAAACCAAAGACTTTAAATTTTGGTAGTAGTGGCCCACCTCCTAACGCTCGGGGTTAAGGGGGGGGGGGTAGCATTACGCCTGATTAGTCGGTTTCAGTGTAATGAACCGGCCGGGTTAAGTTCCTGGGCACCTCATTAGTGTCCCTTTGTCAAAGTATCGGCAAAAATGCCGGCAAATCCCAAATCCCACATTATTATTAACAGGATGACAATTAGTTGTACTATTATAACCTATTCGCAGCGCTATAAGCAAGACCGCAAATCAGTTTTTTTCACTTAAAATCCTATTAAAACTTGTATTAATGTAACCTACACGATGTAATGTAACCGATTCCATCGGCGAGAATAACAATAATAGGGGTTATTTTGTGTTTTTTCTTCTTTAAAGGCCACCTATGTTTCAAAGCAAGGACATCTAAATTCATTGACAGATTCGCAGTGCATGTGCAGTGCAGTCATCCGCTATAATCATTACGCCCCACCCCCATCCACACCCACCCCCAAGTTTACAAGATCATAAAAACTGCAAATGATATCAGCAATTCATCACGTATTTTACGCTTACGCGGATTCAATAAATACAAGTGACCGAAGTTTTAGGAAAGGTTCAAGAAAGTAATTTATACGAAGCGCCTTTTCCTTAAAAGTTGAGTGAGGCTTTCTTGCTTATGAAGGATTTTACGATGTCAGGATAATTTATATAATTTTGATAGTTTGCAAGACTAGGAGCAAGGCGTCGTGAGTGTTAACGATTAGGAAGTTCCAGAATGGTGAAGATAATTGAAACACTTTATCAGGCTCAGACATCTTAAGTAGCGTCTAATTCCCAATGTCGCGAGGAGACTGTCAATTGTTGTATTTATTACGGGTAGGGCGCGTCTAACGCACAATATCTCAGTACAATTATCGTTTAATTCCAATTATAAGACAGCTGCACGGGTTAAGAGAGTAACGATTGATAGGGAGATAATATACAAGAACACTGCAAGGTTGCGCATAATTCATCAGATGTTTGCTGAAACCCCATACGGAAAATTGGTATGTGTCACATGTAAGAATAAAACAATTAAAACACGTGTGTGTTATCATACATGGAGGCTTGCAATCAATTAGCTAAACAATGAGTATCAGGAGTTCAGAGACAATTTATATTTAATAAACTAATCCTATTTTTCTTAACTTATCCACTGTTACACACCGGAGAGAAAATGTAAGCTATACATTCTGCACTATCCCCCACTGCGCACGTTCTTTGGCACACTGATGCACACTTTTGTTCATCGTCCATACACGTTTTAAGAAATACCAATCATTTATAAAGAAGCTGCAATTCGATTATTGTTTGTAACACAAATATAACCTGTAATAGCTTTATATATATAACTTGCTTTCTCTGTCTCTCTCTCTGTCTCTCTCTCTTTTCCCTCTCTTTCTCTCATGTATGTGTGTTGTGTGTGTGTGTGTGTGTGTGTGTGAAATGTACTAGTGAAATAACTAAACACCAATTTAATCAGTAAGAAGTTTGCCACAATTAAAAAAAGAAAACCTTAGAAACGTTTACGAGAAGTAACTATAAGTTACGTTTTTAAGGACCTTATAAACTATCTATCCAATATTTTGCCCAATCTCTATAATTGTCCTTTTAGGCCATTCACAGCCATAGTACAATTGCCGTAAAGCTTTTTGTTGTAAGCCCACTTGAAATCTGGACGGGACTTAACAATAATACTAAAATGTAGCCAAATGAAACATTGTCATAGATCCTTACAATCATAAGTTAAAACATTAAAATATAAAATATGATCTAGACATTAACAAAAAAACTACTGCGTATCCGATTTTTATTTGAAATCAATATTCGGTTCCCGTTCTGTCAAACAGCAAGCAGATTCACATACTTGTGTGCCAAATGCAATATATATGATAGTGTTTATGCTCTTGTATTAAATTTAAAATGTACATCTGCACATTACCTGATTATTTCTCACACAACGTTTGTTGATTATTGAATATTGTATTCAAACTCTATTCAGCACAATATGCTCCCCTGGAAGATATTCAACATTGGCAGATTCATTTTATTTAATAATATGGTTATAGACATTCAATTTCAATGCGCTACACGAAACTTGCATTCAGCATTAAACGTAAATTACTGCGCGAAAGTGTAACTCTCTGTACTATACACTTAATGGCAACAAATGTCATCACACGCAACGAATTAGTGAGCAATGACATTCCCAAAACATCGTTCAGTTTAGCGGATTAAGTCAACGCACTCTTAAGTTGACTGCATAAAATGTAGTGTCATTGTGATCGTGATCAAGAAAATGTAACCTACATGTATGTAAAACAAAACGATTAAAGCAAATTAATTACATATTACATTCTCGAAATGCATAGAATATATTAAGTATCTCTCTTATTGATGTTTTTTTTATTAATGTTTATATAAGAACTTAAAAAATAATTTGCTTTTCCCATCATTAGCATCAAGCACTCTCGCCTATCAGAGTCAATAAAATACAATATATATGCATGCCAGTTAAACATTTGAAAATTATTACTACAAATTTATTATGGAAAATATGTCCTTTGACACGTGCTGATCATTGGCAGCTTTTACGTTTGTTTTTTTTTTACATAGAGGATGGCTCAACAGCATAGATGCAAAGGAGAATGAAGACAACTTTTTATTGTACTTGTAAAAAAGAATGTTGACCAAGTTATCCATATAAAACTACTAGACTAAACTCAGAGTTATGTTCCATTTATCGACTCAAGTTTTAAAGCTTGCTACGTAAGTCGTACTCATCAATTAATAATCATATAAGTTCGTTTCCCTGTTTAAACTTTTATACATGTTTAAGCTAACAGGTTGCAAAAACTAAAATAAGTTTTAACAATTAAATGTCAAATAACAACATATTTCAATATATGGTTTTATTGTATTTAGAAAACTTTAATAAGACCATGTATAGACAAGATATACGATAGTAATAGAAATTCATAGGAACATCCGACTTTTTATTCAAACTACTCCTACAAGCCATTAACCGTATTAGCTATGTATACACATACTATCAAATAAACGTTGTTAAACATTTGAAAGATGTCTGGAGTCAACATTAAGTACAATACTTATATACGCATGTAAACACAATGCGGTCTTCTATATTAATACAAAGCTGTGAATGATAGAATTGTACCTTGATGACCTTTACAACTCCAACAACATAACTTATTAACAATATTTGTTTCAATGCATGTTCGTATAGCATGCAATCCAAATTAAACCATAACTACCTGGCATCATGAATGAGCTCACAGGTTTAATTAAGGCAGACAACACATACATTCGTATAAAGCTTATTGTGTTACCTTTCCTTTCCTTCAATAACTTGTTACTTTATGCCGGAATCACTACTAGAAGGTCGCTATCACAGTAACAAAAATTTTAATACGCTGTTAACATTGGTTGCAAAGATTAGCACACCGTTTGTGTAAAGAACATTTGTTCAGTGTCTTTAAATCTAGAAACCTACTTCTTGCAAACCTCTTAAACGCCGTATGCCCTCTAGAAGATGGATAACTTTATGTCATATTAACGTTAATGAAAGGGTGACCGGCAAATGGAACTAGTTACAACACCAGCACATCCGATCGTTTCTGAATCCCGCATGGTAAATCAAACAACACCGAAACATTTTGGTAAATGCCGGAAAACTTTATCACACACAATGCGATTATAATAGAATGGTGCGAACAAAGGCTGTTCTCTGCATGGTACATTGAACCAGACATAATTACGAAAATCTTTATATTTTATCAATCTGGTCATCTGATGAATAGAGGAGTCTCAGACAAAAAATATGCATTAAATCACAGGTATAACGAATTAGATGAAAGTACACAGACAAATCGGAGCAAGCTGGAATTGCTTTAACTATTATAAGTGTACAGGATCTATATTTTAAGCTAAACGTTGTTAAAACGTAGATCGCGAGGGTGAGGGGAAAAAAGGGACTGTCCCTGCCAAGTGATATCAAACAGTGCAGTCCCTGCGTAGTATAATACGTCGAATTACGGGCCTGTTGATCGATCACTTTCACGTGTCGACTGAAGCGGCGGCTTTTAAACATTTTTTAAAGAAATACCGAATTTAAAATTTCAATGTTTTATTTAAAAATGGATTCCTTTATGAACAAATGAATCCAATTCCCTGGAATGTTTCAGTTCAGAGATTTACATAACATAGGTGTTTTCACAAAAATATTAAACAGGGCACATCTAGCGGCTATTTGTTTATGTCCTTTGCAAGTTTAATTAAAGTTATATTAGAAACCCTTTTTGTATTTGATCTTGCACACTAATGGTTAACTTTCTTTAGTAACAAATCTACTTTTTTTGAAATCTCTAGCTGCATTTGACTATGAAGAGGAGAGAAATACACCCCCACATTCGGCGATATAATATAACTTCCGCTATTCAAAACTAACCAAACTTGAAAATATATAATTTATAATATCATAAGGATAAATAGTCCAAAAACATTTATCATAATTGATACATTAACAAAGAGATACAATTTCATCGCCTCACCCGGAATCTGTCTGGATGAAATGCATATATCATCAATAAAATCCAAAATTACAGTGTACAACACAGAACCCTAAATTATTTGTTATAAATATAAAAATCAAAAGAAGGCTTCTTCTCAATTACAGCTTAATATAGCTTACCGTAAAGATAAATGATTTCTTTGAGATTTGTGTAACTGCTTGCAATTCTAGTATCTTTCATTTTGGTCATTATAATTACTGGGGATTACAGTAGCATTGAAGATACATTTACCCAAAACATCTCCTGTGACAGAAATTTGACTATGACACAAAATATATCCTTTCATATGAAATTGACATTGATATTTGATGAAGAAAATAGCGGACGCATTTAATCTCTTGGACGTTGGTTTAAATAGAAAAAACACGAATAACGTAGCACTTATTTGATGGAATCAAGCTAATTATTAAAATAATACACAGTCACCTTAAATAATCTAAGAACGCCAATCATCAATTAGACATACGAAAAGCAGCATTTTAGGTAAACGCATATAAATGTACGTGTACCTGCGTAGAAAACCTTTGTGTTGCTTCAGTTAACGTTGTAAACAATGTGAACAACTGTACGAAAAGTAATGTCTTAAAAGTGTGAGGTCAATAAAACTTTGTTATTTTATTAAGAAAAAAAATACATTCTTTAAACTACCATTTGTTTTAAAGTTCCTTATGATTTCTATACTTTCTAAACCTTTTTAAATGTTAACGCGAATTGAGAAACCTTTGCTTTTGAGCAACGTCGATACAGTGGCTACATTGACAGTATTCTTTACCATGCATTCTTAGGAAAAATCACGGTTTGGACTTTTTGACTTTTTTGAAGCTTTATGTTTCCTATTTGATAGCCTTTACATAACAAGCAGTGACAATTTATTTAGCCGATTGGTATTCCTGTAAAAATCTGATATGCATACCGTGATGGAAAACTTTGTTAACCCACTTTTTTACACTGTTTTACAATTACAATGTGAATTAGTAGTTTTACCAATGAGACGTCACTTGCTATGAGTCAGCAATAAACAAATGGACTAAAACGAATTTAATTGGAATGTTCTTATTTTAAATGTCACTTTACTTCCGCTCCCTTATTGGTATGTTATTTTCGTTTATTTTAGTTTAATATGAGCATTCCTTTCAGGTTCTTTTCGATAATAAAGTTAGTTGTCAACATCATTCTACTGATTTAGGATTTATATAACCAACATATTCTTAGGTTTCTAGCAATTTTTCGTTGGGAAATCACGATTTGAAGACTGAACAAAGATGTTCGTGTTGTCTTCGTTTGTGAAAATGACTATATCTCTAAAGAATCGCGTAAACAACACAGAATAGGAAAAAATAGAATAAACGAAGAATAACGCCGCGACCTATTTCTTTTAATTGGTTTGTTAAAACGGGATTCTCACTCAGGCATAATGCCTTTCATTAATATCAAGATAAATGCCAATAAATGTAATGATTCATTCTAAATCTAAGTTTATGGACTTACATAAGATATCTACTTGAGATCGTCATATACATATTCAAAGGTCCAGTGATTCATCACAGCAAAATAAATTAATTAATATTACAGTTTATTACAAATAGATAAAAACGATGTGCATGATTCGTATTCATAAAGTCACCATTCTACATGTTCACCCATTTTCCAGAGCTCGTGTATTTAAGGGAGACAATGTCGTCAGAAAAATTCGTGTTTTGTACATTTGTACATTTTGTACTATGTTCGTCTATAAGTACACAGTATCAAAGTAAACAATGTGATTGATGCACGTGTGTTTTTCTCTCTCAATTCTGTTTGGTTCAACTTAGAAAGTAACGTCTGCAATAGTTAGTGGACAATTTTGCATTGTCATTTTTCAATACTATAACATTTCAAACAATAGCTGTAAACTATAATATCTATGCTTACAAGTTAGTAACATGGAAACAAAACTCTTCTCTTTTCTAAATCAAAGGCACAAATTTGGACACAGCAATGCAAAGAAATGCTTCAAACTATTTTAGGTAGAATTTGCGACAATTGCCTTTTTTACCTAACATTTAAATAGCAATACACCACCCTTGAGACTTGATCTCTCGCCTACATGAACAAATGTACAAGGATCAACCTCATGTACTACCATTGCATGTTTCGAAATTTGTACAATAATTTTCAAGTTATGAAATTGAACTATGCATTTAGGAAATGTTCTTTCTGCTGAAACAAACATTGTATTATTTCGTTTTGAAATGCATGTTATAAAGTCCGGACGTGATAGCAAAATCATTACAGCGTGCAGGTACGATGTACCTTTACTCCCGTACCGTGAGACGCCTAAAAACGCTAAACTGATTGGTCTTTAGGCCCCGTGCTAACGCGTCAACGTATGACGATAATTCCACTACTAGTGAGCCAAGTAACAGAGCAATATAGGACATGATGTTGTACGGTGCAATGTTTTATCAGTATGTAATACACTGTGAGCCGGATATCTGCTTCAAGTGGCTATTAATTGAGACAATATGCCGAATAAAAGTCTGATTTTAAAAATAAATATTTTTGTTCCATATGCATAGTATTAAATTACCTGAATTCGAACCCAACACATCCTATTATTTCAGTAATATGGTTTCAGTGAAACCAGTATTTGCTTGTTTAAACAAGTTGGAAAATCGAAATGAAGTTTCCCATTAAATATAAAAACGACAAGAGCAGGCTGATTTTGAAGGATTATGTTCTTATTTTTTAAAGAAGCACATACTTATTAGACATCAGAATATTGCTACACCGAACAATTCCATAGCAATTCATGTATATAAAGTTGACATGTAAAACTTGATTACTGTATCAAATATCTGAGGATATCTTCAGTAGGTCAGTATTTAACTTTTAAGCCGGAAATAAAAGCATATCATAAACAAGACTAAAGTGAGTTTAAAGTGATGCTATAGCATATTACATTCTATGATAAAATAAAACGACATAGCATTTACAATATCAATTCATTTATATTATTGTTTAGAATTACCATACTTTTCAGAATAAAAATAATATTTCCGCTAAGCTATTTATAAATCGTTTCATCTAGCTACAACGCACAGAGGGTAGTATGGAAGCTGTCTGTAAAAACATCAGCTGAAAGGCATTGCCCTGTAGATAAATGAGGTGACGCTGATAGTGACGTCAACGGCCGAGGAAATAATATTTTAATTAGAAACATGAATGTCGTACGGTTTCTTGTCATTTAAGCCTTTTCTCAGTGTTCCTTTAACGTCAGTAGCCACATCATGTACATGGCAGCGACAGAAATTATAGAAAAAAATCAAGCCCGTGCTTGATTTGCCATATAAAAACCAATCGACATAACTATGTACACTAGACGGAAGAGAATGTTTAAGTCTTTAAGTAAGTAACATGCAAATATATTTTACTTTAATTACAGTTCTGAAGATGTTGTAACGGTTGTGATAACACTTAACACAAACCAGAAACACCATTTCGGTATTTTTTTAGTAAAATCATTTTGAATATCAAATCAATTTTTGACGAATTAATTCCGTGTAAAAGCGTCAAAAGACTGAAGAGTGATACAAGAACGAAAATATGCTTTCCAGATAGAGAGTACACATATAAAAGCATATAACACCAATGAAAGTTGATGCCAGTATTTAATCCAAGTTCGATGCACACCCAATGAATCGTTCACCGCGAATATAAAAATAAATGATCATTTATTACAAATTTTGACACTTGAAAAATAATGTATATATATATATATTATATGTATGTATGTATGTATGTATGTATGTATGTATGTATGTATGTATGTATGTATGTATGTATGTATGTATGTGTGTGTGTGTGTGTGTGTGTGTGTATGTGTGTGTGTGCGTGTGTGCGTGCGTTTGTGCGTGCGTGCGTGTGCGTATATATGTGTGCGTGTGTGTAGTAGCATTATTAAATACATGAAACATAAAAATATGGAAGTATTTATAACATATATGAAATACAACATAACAAATACGTGTGACATTAATCATGTGTTAGAACTAAAATATTGATTTGTGACTAAAATTAAATGTTTATCATACCGACGGCAAAAGTTGAATGAATGAGCTTAAAATACAATAGTTTAGCTAAATCAAGTCAAAATGCATCCCCAAAAGTATTATATATTTTTCGAGAACTATAAATTTCATAAATGCATGAATACATGTTTTCCAATTATATACCATTTATTTTTTTTGCTCTTTGTTTCCTAAACTGGATGTGTAAGGGCAATGTGTCTTGTTTCCATCAGAAACAACATTCGTGGACAAGCAATATTCATATTATCATCCGATTAAATGGTCTTCTATGGAAAAATAACAACAGAAAAGGTATTAATGGTACTTCACCCACATTTTTAATTTCCTTTTAAAATAGTAATATCTACAGGAAAGTTTGATTAAAACTTAAATTCAAATGTTATTATGATTCCTAGCGTCTATTCTTCATTTTGACTTAACTGAAATGCTTGCTTGTCTACATTGCCATTTTTGAGAGCAAATTGTGAACATAAAACAGAAAAAAAAATATTTTTCTTTGGTTTTAGGGAGTAGTTACTTGACTTTCTTATTCACATTGTGCTTTCGTAATGTGCATTTCAGAACTCTTATAAAACGAAGTAAATGGTGACATCGGATAAACTTGGAATTACGTCATATGTCAATGTCAAAATGTGCAATTCAAAAAATACGAAGGAAACCATCACATTTTAGAAAACAATCCCCAGCCATTGGGGAGGCGACGAGACAAAATTCAAACGGCGACTGTTCATATTTGGGCGTTAAGTCAACGTAATAATCTAGTCCCAACAACATGTCCGGTCATCGTGTAATTTAATAAATCCTACATAGAAATGTGGCATTTTATAAGCGGTTGTTCAGAATTATAGAAAGCGTTTTGCGAAGATATCGGTACAATATATTTACGGAAATACTCACAACTTTTTTTGTACTGGATTATCTGCTTTTTAAATCGTTATATGTAAATACAATTTTAAAGTTTTAGATTGGATAGGAAAAGTAGAAAAGGTCACATAAGAATTACCACAGAAACAGAAACCACTGCTTCCTTGGAACTGTGAGTTGGCAAAGGACCATTTGGGGTCTTAGAACTGGTTTGTGGAGCGCTCCAACCTCGTATTTCTTGAAGGTATTTCTGTCAAACGAACAGTATAAATAGAGATAACGCTTCAAAGTGAAACGACAAATAGCAATCATCTGCATCGTAAGTTAAACTATAAAAGAAACGTATAAAATATTCACTCAAAATAACCCCTTTTATTAAAAATATCAAAATATGTACATGGGATATGTACAGTAGATAAAACCCTAGCTACCTGAACGTTTGTTATAAAAGGGTACTTTGAAACATAATAGCCAAAGCGAGGGCGTAAAATAACGATAATTTAATAATATTATGCTAATACTAATATTATAAATACAATGTCGCTATATGCTCGATGTTTCAAAATGTGAAATTAACAAATCACAGAAATTAAACTATCAAATTGTAGAGAAAAACCCAAGCCAACAAAACATAATGTAGTATTTTGAAGAGACAATATGTAATCAAAATCAAGTATTAATAAAAAATAATTTCAAAACAATGCAGGACAACGTAGACAAACCGAGGTCAGACCCTGGATTTCCTTTATGTTACATAAAACATTTTCCCTTAAATGCAGAATGGCTTTTGTCTTGATTCATAAGTGTTTTCATACAGCTATAGCGTTTAAAGCAATAAATAATTGCGGTGAAAGAATTTTGAAAACGCCTGACTTTATTTCTGAACTCGAAAGCATTGCTATAAATTGTAAAATAATAAATGTGTTTCTAGTTTTGAAATATTCTACTACAGTACAAACTCGTGCTCACTTTTTAGATTGATATATGATGTTATGTACAGTAGTACACCAGCGTTTAAGGTTACGCTAGTCAGGTTAAGGGATGTTTTCCGTTGTGGTTTTGATGACGTAGCATTCACGTAACTGCTAGAAGAAAAGGATCATGCTAGAAAGTTCAATTGTTTATTCTTACAGGTTTTTGAGAATGTTCTAGGTTTCGTGAATGTTCTGGAAATTCTTTGGGTATATATAAAGGCTTGTTTGCCGATTAAAAGGATGTTTGGATAAAAAGTTTGGATAAAAAGTTTAGATAAACGTTTGGACATAGAGTTTGGATATATATAATTTGGAAATACTTGCAGCTTCTGTATTAAATCTTTCTGTGTTGGAACTTACGTGGACTTACTATATTCTACAGTGACATAAATATTTAAGTGTTGAATTTGGAATTATATCATTTACATTCTTGTTTTGTTCTACCTTAGGATTAGTTCAACTGTCTCTATCTACGAGGACATTCTACTAATAACTCTTCAGGATTATTCAACGTTAGATTATTAATTGGACTGTTAAAGGGACACCTCCTAAAGGGACAAACTGTAAGCTATCATTTATTTTGATTTCTGAAATATTGTCTGTTTTTTTGTTACTGTTTTATTACGCCATAGATTTAATTGTTTATTAAAATTAAACATTTTTGTACTAGTTTGTTGCTGGCTTGTTCTTTCTGTTACATCATTTCGTCGTTTAGTAAACGTGCCATTTTATAAATAAACTTATATAGCGACACCGGTCGTAACAATGATAAGACCAAAGAATATACCACGAGGATAATCCCTATCAAGGTATGGATAATTTACAAAACTGACGTTCAAATCGTCTAGCTAACTTAGATTATAGTAGAGACGTTGTAATTGGAAAAAAACGACCTCAACGTCTAGAAAGGCTGCATTTAAATGTCAGGTATTTGCTTTATTAAGTTTAAGTTTTAAGGGGTACATCAGATGGATCATTTGAAGGGAAAAAAGAATAATAAAGATTAAGAATATCGTCAAAATAGCGTAATGTTGATGTGAAAGCCTCTATAATGTGTCGTTGGTAAGAAGGCGATAAAGTTAACATTAAATCACATTAAAAGTAGCCTGAAAACAAATTTACTTAAATTGTGCACAGTAAGTACTGGGATACGAATTGCTTGTCTAAATAAAGTCTCAACGCGTTTTAGGTAACTATTGTTAAGATTTTTTTTTATTGTGGCATTGTTAGCTTTATATTCAAAGGTTAGTAACCGGCTGTTTTCGAGCATCATTTTTGTTATTTTAGTATCTAGTGTTTTACGGCGCACCGACACTTGATAGGCCGCCATAGGGAGTCGCAAACAGTAAACAGTTGTACGTGAATTGCAAATATTCAAGTTAAAATTAAAAACGTGAGTAGAAATATATAGAGGATCTGACACGAGTTATTTAATACAAACATTTATTAAACGAGTTCAGGCAAAATGATATTAAACGAGCCTCCCATGGTTTTCGTCCTCTTTTACTAGAAACAAATACCCGTGTAAATCTACATGCCGGTTCAAAAATAAGAACGATATTTGTGACGTCATTTAACCAAAGACCGCATCAAAGACCGTTTGAGTTCATTGTTGCGCTATACAAAATAGTTTCATTTTATTGTCTTAAATTGAGAGTAAAGGCAACCTTTTGACAAACTTTTAATGCGTGTTTAACATTAAAATACAATGAAAATAACATATCATTGTCATATGTTTTATCGACAGTAAACACGTGAAAGTGCGTGACCCAGAAAGTTTACAAAGCAGTTCGTGTGAAGGTCCCTATTCAAATTTAATTCTCATCGTGGTCAGTGTCGAAGTGGAGATAATTCTTTTTCATTTCTTATGTGGTAGACTTTCAGACTCGTCAGTAGAATTTACATTTAATTGTGTCAAAGGCGGCTGAATGTTAATATTGAAAGTTCCACCAAAAAAAGTTTCCTGCGAAGATGCTGTTAAAGCCACCGTGGACGGTTATGTTTGAGATCTTTGTGGCGGAATTCATTGACGTTACCATCGCGTTGTGGACATTCGTGTTTTGATTCACATGCTGGTGAGAACAGTTAGACTTTGTGCGGATGTTCGGTATCATTTTGTGTTGATTATCGCTCATATGGTGGCAGTTATTAATTAGTTGAATGTTACGGTGTCCTGTTATCTGCATAATCTGATTTGCTGGGATGTTATTTTCGGACAGTTTCTGAACTAAAAGTTTCTGGGTGCTGTGGTTAGTCAGACGTCTTTCGGATGCAAGTCCAGAAGCCTTAGCTATACGCTTCATGACGGTGGCAAGTTTATTTATACCAATAATCAATCGTGACATTTGAACCGACGAAAAAAGAGCTACCGACGAAAAAAGAGCTGTTGTTGTCTTCCAGTTTGTTTTCAAACTCGGCGGATGAATACCAAATAGTCACGCAAAGCTGCTAGCCAATCAAACTGCAAGAAAAGCTAGTGTAATACAAAAAAATATTACATGGGTATATTAAATGGAAAACAAGGTGAATCATGTGATAAAAAAATCTATAAGATAAAACACAAACATCATCAAATACTGCTGTAAGCAAAGGATGGCTCAATTTGTGCCTTTCAGAAAAAAATGCATCTTTCTAGTATCTCCTTACTCTTTCTATTTCAGGGAAAATAATTTTACTAAATAACCGTTTAAATTTATTTCAAAAGTCTTACTGTTATGTATTAAGAAAACTCCATTTATGGAAGTGTCTGCTGCCTTTGACTTTTTTATTTCATTTCCTAGAAGACCATTCCTGGCAGAGCGGTTCGTGTGGCCAATGTAATCACTTTCCGCCGAGAATCAAGATCCCACTTTCATGTGGGGCGGTCTTTCATTTGTCTGATGTCTTCTCAATCCCCCCCCCCCCTCCTCCATTTAAAGCTGAACGTCGCCGATATGACATTAATTGTATTATTGCGATATGGAAACAACATATATATCTGCTTAGTTTATGAAAAGGTTGTTGCATATTGTTATAATGAAATCCCATGGTCTTCTTCTGTAATCCATGTGATTATTTAAAACAGTCTTGTTTTAACTTAAAATTGTAAATTGTTCACCCTTAATGTTAAAAAGTTAAAGGGAATATACGTCATGTGTTTAAACATGTGAAGTAAATAAGCAAGGGCTAAATTATTTCCAACAAAAGGCAATAAATTCCGTTTTCGTCATGACGAACAACTAACAACGACCAATGCATATAGCAGGAAATATCATCTCAGAATGACAATCGTGTTTATATTAGGGCATTCGTAATTTATCGCTAGTGTTAATACATTTTAGAGACAAAATGCCAAATATCGAGATCTGCGTTTTCGTTGTAGCAGTTTGTTTAAAATAGGGACCCTCTCATACAAGAAAACAATGTGAATCTGCACATCTTCCTTAAAGTTAGAATTTTATTGATGATGTTTTTACTTTCTTATTCAAAAGAAAATAATAATTTGATAAGAATATCATGCCACCTTTTAAACAAGAAAGATATAAAATATTGTTTGTATCCTACACCTATATTTAGCTCCCATGAATCTCTTAATTGTTAATTTAATAGATTTTATATAACAACAATCTTATAATTAATATGGTTTGTCATATATGACGTATGCGTTTTTGTAATGACTTCTGAGTAATGTACCAATTTGAAAACCTTTATGACAAAATATCAGACGCATAAATTGTAAGTAAATGTACGTGATAGTTTAATTTCCGCGACATTACGGAAGCCAGAAACAAATAGCAGTTTATGCAAAACAACAGGAGGTATGTGTCATAGAAACAGTTGCTTTTTTCTGATTATGCAATGTCAAATACTAAGTGCATTCGCACTATTAAGACATACAGTTGGTTTAAAAGGTTATTCCGACATTCAGTTAAAAGACTGTCTGCTTTCTTTTATGAGATACAAATATTGTATTTCTATTCATGCAAATGCTTCTTATGAATACGCCTCTCTAAAAGTTTAACTTTTGGTATAAATGATTTGTTTATGCATGTGAATGAATTGGTTAACAACTATTTGCATACATGTATTCTCTTTACTGACAGCATTAACAAAGCAAAGCTCGAACGATGTGTCCGCACCAATCGGGATTCGAACTGCGGACCGACGAAGTAAGAAGCCAATACCACAATGAGCTAAAGAGTCGACTTATTACGGAGATGGTATAACTTCTATAGACAAACATACAAAGGTAATCATAAGCGTGTCCTGATGCCAGTAACGCCATCGGTAAACAGAATACGTTGCATATATCTGATGCAGTTACCATTGGCTTCCTCGGCATATTGGAATACATCTTGGTTTTATTGAGACACGTTTGTATATGGTATCCATGGTACATTGTTCCCTTTTGTTGACTGACCAGCAGGGGCAGTAACTGTTTTGCACGTGTTCGTTGTCTTAAAGCATCTTAGTGGCTTTGTCATTTTACATTATCATGTTTGTGAGCCTTTATGTTATGGTGGTTCAAAGTTTAATATATGTTGTAATTAGAAAAAAGCGTGTTCGTATTGACGTACAATGTACTAGTTAATTAGAAAGTAAACCCGTTGTAAAAAGGCAACCATAAAGCATACATTTTAAAAATCATCTTTTCTTAATTAAACAGAAAGTCTAATTTTACAGTGTCTTGAAAAATACAGCCCAAACATATATATTCTTACAAGGACAACTATGTTCTAAGACAAGGTCAAATATGGCATCATTAGTCACAATACATAACATGAATGTGCGAAAGTTGGTCTCCGGATAATTATATGTTGATAATGATCAACACTTAACAGGAGAAGCAGTAAAACTTAGTGAATGTTAACGATCAGCTGGGACTAAAATGTCGAATATAATTGAAGGCTTGGCTAAGCTCAGACGTCTTAACTAGCATCTGGTGTTCATTTTCTAAAGATAGATGTGAATTGATGCATTCATTTGTAGGTCGCACCAAACATGATGTACTCGTATTTCAACATCACTATCATTACATCGATTATTTGACAACGATAAGTGAAAACATAAACAAGCTTGATTCATTTATGCTTTAAAGAAAAACGTTTCAGAATTTATTACATATTTGATTACTAAGACGTTTAACAATATAAACTAACTTTCACTGCAAAGAAATTTTACAGTTACAAATTACGGCTGTTACTGTAGCGTAAGAGACTAAACAATGTTGGTTAAATTTGGATTCATACCCTTACTTATTTTCAAATGTACAGTAGCTGTTATATCAACACGTGAGTTATATGAAAAGGTGTTATATATTTTCACCTCTGTGATAGCAATTCTGCACGTGTGTGTGTTTGCGTGTTTTTTGGTATGTGTAAGTCGTTAAAAAGGTAGTGATATATCTCCTTTGCTAACGTTTAAATGCGTAAAAGGGTAGTCCCACTTGAGTCTTTGGAAAAGTGATGAGGAAATTAAAAAAAAAATCGGCAAAGTATCTACAATTTCGTTATCATCGTTTGGAAGATACGACACTTGAAAAGCAATTCCTGCAATATTTACAATGGTGTGGTGAATTTCGCCGTTTAATTCAAAGGTTTGCGCCCACGGTCAATATAACAATGCACAGGTCCTTTAAAATATATATATATATATATTGCATTTACTATTTTATATCAAGAGGTAATGTCTGACCATGCTTTAACATAAACCTTAGTTTATTTTATATATACATACTTTTTACTTTTAAATACGTCTGGTTAGGTGTCATTAAATTTTAAACACTCAAACTTCTTTTGAAGTGGCTCATTGAAGCATTCAAATTATGTCTGTCTATAATCTCTTAAAAGAACTTCAAATGTGTAGAAGGTGTGAATGTATGGACTTATTCGTGCTATTTAGATTATAAATTGTATCTCCAACAGACTTTATTTAAATTAATTTTTCTTTGTTTATATTTGATCCGCGCAATATAGTTACACTGTACATATGTTTATAGTTTATTTTGTTGCTAGTTGTTATGTATGTAGTTGTTATGTATGTATATAAGTTTATTGTATCTGTTTTAACTCCCGATGCAGGTGCTTACTGTTAGTTGTCTCACTTGGACGGGATGTTGTTTATTTACACTGTTTGTTTGCTAGAAAAAACTTCTGAAAGTGCAAGGTTGGAGCGCTCCAAAAACCAGGTTTAAGCACCCCAGTTGGCCCTTTTGCCGACTGACCGTTCCAAGGCGGTAACTGATGGTTTTTATTTATGTGTGTTATGTCTCGTCTCTGTGGTTTTGTCTTATTTGCATTTACGTTGTTTGCCTTTGTCTACTGGAAGATTTAATTAAAATATCTGTGAAAAGTTTGATAGGACCTTTTCTTATTTACCTTTTGACAATAAGCTGTCAAATCTTCTCAAATATGTCAACCCCTACGATTCGACATAAAGTATGTCAGAACCAACACAGGACATATCATGTGACATAAACACTGTTTTTTGTTGTCTTAAGGTTCAGATAAATTGAAGATATACCTGAGTCATGTCCAAAATATACTAACAGGCAACTTAAATATTGAAACAAGTAGAAAAAATAATAAAAATATTCTTATTATAATTTTAACCAGCTTTTGAAACGGTTGTTTTAGTTTTACATGTAACAGGTTGCTTTATATGTATCAATGCACGAAACATTCCCTTGAACTTTATTCTCTTAACTACCTGTGCAGAAAATTCTTTTTGTCAGCTGTCCGTCGACGACGGTAACCTTTTCTTTCTGTAAAGTAATATGCCTCATCTCAGTGGAAATTAAATATGCTCAACATCCATTTCTATAATTTCGTCTAACAGAGGTTCTTATTTTTTATATGTGTTTAGTTGTTATTATAGATATACATATTTCCATTTTCTTGCTCGATTTAAGCAAGATATCCATTGAGAAATTGAATTTTGAATATATAGCTTACATTTATTCCACCATCTTTATAAATATCGGTTGATATAACCCGTGTGATAAAGATGAGCTTTATCAACCGATATTCGCGCACCTGCTCTAAGCCGGACTACTTTTTTGACGAAATGATCAGGAATGTTCACGAGAACGAAACTCATTCATCGCGTAATTATTCTTGTGATCACCTCAAAAATGTCCATAATATAAAGATTAGTTAAATTGAGCAAACAAGGGTATTAAAAAAGTCGGGTTGAGCGAGGTCTCGATCTCTGTCCTGCAGGATTGAACATTTAAGTAGCGGCATCTTAACCGAGACCTAATCGGAAAGGTATTGGCGATCTTCCGAAGTTCTATTTAACAATGATATAGAAAATTTGTAAACAAAAAACATATAAAAGCTTTATAAATCAAAATGTACACATTTTCAATTAAAAAACTGGCGAAAATCTTAAACAACATGTAATACAGGCACATTATTAAAACTGTTTAGGAATAGTAAAAAATCAATAAAATCTATGAAATCGGCAAAAATAGAAACAACTATCAAAATGTCAGATTTGAGTCCCTGCTGTTTTGATGTTATTTCGTGTGAATTGAAAAAATGTGATGAAGAATCGTGTGATTGCCTAAGCAGTGTTGTAGAGATGAGCTACGATAATTTCGAGGCAAAATTTGGCTTTAATCCCAACAGTTTTGAGAAGGAAATTGATCTTGAATCTGTGGCTGTCTCAGAAAGCAGCAATCAGATGCCTTATCTAAAGCTAGGACCCTGATGATCAAATGTCGTTACATGATACACGTTCAAATTATTTAGATAGATACAGCTGACTGCATAGATCTAGATAAATGTGCTAATAAATCACAGACATTAGCACAACACCTCCATTCCCAACACTTCTCTCAAAAACACAACTATCTTAGCAATTTTCAATGGCATATTAAATGTTCAAAATTTAAATGTCATCAACAATTAAAATCCATGAGCAAACTGTTTGTTACAACCACAAGCAGACACAAACCTCGTAATTCGCGTTTCTTAATGCCATGTGCGTAGCAACCTTTATATTACACGGGCTTGACATTACACACTACATGGATTATTTTAATACGAGGGTGTGATTTTTGTTATTATTATCCAACCATTATTTTTAAATATTATAATAAAAAAAACTTATGTTTAGTGCAAAAAACTAAAAGAAATAACGTGTTTATTGTCTTATTTTATAATTGCCAAATTGAACTATTTCTTACAGCCGAATTACTCTATGCACGCGCATGAATTTCGTGTATTGCATTAGAATGTCAGATTATGCAGGAGAAGAGCAGTAGCGGTAGATTTAAATGTTTCCCTTTTTAATCCATTTAGAAAACTGTTGATGGTGGGATAATAATAATACCAAGTTAATATTGATATCGATAAATAATATCAGGCTCGGCCCGAAAAAAGAAAACACTCGACAGAGCCTCGTGCTTTCTGATTTTCTTAGCCTCGCTTGACAACATTTATCTATATCAACACTAACAAGGTATTCTCTATTTATTTCACCTAAGAATTTAAGTGTGCTATAATGGCTATCATGGATTTTTATGTCCCTATTTTAAACGTGAAAAGCATCGCGCGGTTTCATTATCAATTTAAAGGCTAAAAGTTGCCATTGTCTGTTTACATTGATATATGAAAACTAGATATGGTGACCTTGTGTGATTGCACATATATCAGTTACTATGTTGTTTATAACATTGTTGTCATGTTAAGGGACGTAAACAACTAGACAAACGCTATTAACGAAGTAACATTAGACCATTGACCTTTTAAAATTGAAATAAACTTCTTACAGCCTTATTTATTCAAAAGTCGCATGATGATGTATGTATTAACGAGAATGGTAAAATTAGGACAGAAAATGTAGACGATCTTATGTCTTATGTCTACGGTTATGTAAACATCAATAGAGTGATTTTATCAGACAGATGCCTCATTAGCAATGTTTAACAATGTTTAGAACAGTTGAGTTGTCCCAATTTAGGACTAAAAGACCGAGTACTCCCTAACCATAGCAGTACCAAATTCAAGCTACTGGCTTGTGTTCCAAATGCCAGGCAAATTGTCTTATAGGATTTTAAAATTAAAGTTTTAATTTTAAATGAGAAGAGCAACAGTATTTATCAGTTGGATGCAAGTCTCGTCTAGAAAAGTTATGACAGGGATTACATGTACTACAGGCAACAATGTGACAGTTTGAGAATACGTCACTTATCAGTGAAAAGAAACAGTCAGTATAGTTTTATATATTTTCTAATACATTTCCATTTTCTTTTAATTATCAAGTTGGATTTCATACAAATAGTTTTTTAAACGTGTATTGCAGTATTGAGTAGATGCTTGTGAAGTATTTAATTTCAAAACTTAAACAATTGCAGATGAAGATATACAAATATGCCTATCTACTGCATTGGAGATTTGTCATGTTAATTAGAAATCATTAAATAGTGTACCTATATTAAAAAAAAACTGCAGTTGGATTTCATACATCTATCAGTATTCAAGAAGATTTTTTCTGGTCCATGCCTGTTGTCACTTTTACATCTTTGACTATGTTCAGTAGATCTAGTGCTGATCCAACACCCACATTATGCACAGCAAATCTGGCCTGTGTGTTTACAAAACCACAATGCTGTGGTACTTGTGATGATAACAGGAATGGTCATGATTTAAAATGGATCTATTAACAAGATTCTACAGATGTGATATGTTCAATAAAATCTGAAATATAGTTCTTTTATATTAAATACATGCATGTTCTCATTAATCACACAAAAATAAAGTTAAAAATAAAATGTAAACCCTTTAAATACTTAGCTATTTTTTATGTTTTTATTTAGAAATAAATATTCATTTCTTTTTACATGTTATTAGGTTAATTAATTATACCTAGTAAAAATGAAAAACATACATGTACTTGGAATAGTGCAACGCATAATTGTGTTGAAAGCCTATTTCTGCACCAATTCCAATATCATGAGTTTCAAGATTGGTGTGAAGCTGCAGATTAAAACGAGACAAAGCATATCACCGTCATCTGGTAACTATCGTAATTAAAACGTCAATAAAATTATGATATTATTACGTCTATGGATGCAGTTTAGACTTATTATAGTGCTATTTAACTCTACAACCATAATAAGTCAAAGAATATATACAAAAGCAACATTCAATAAAGCTAGCTTCCTTACCCCAACTATGAACCAGAACTAATTATTTGTTGTTATTTTGCTGTTGTTGTTGTTTTGGGCTGTTTGTTTTTTTGTTTGTTTATTTGTTTGTTGGCTTCATTGACCAACTAACAATATATAAATAAATTAGAGACCATATACAATTGAAGAACATACAATAGCTCGTCCTCGTTGTATATCATAATCTGAACAGCTGGCATAGGGCATTCAGTCACAATATCCTGACACTGGGTCTCCCTACTGAGAAACTATCATTATACTTGTCTGAACATTATCAAGGAGGTGTATCCGTCACAACTCCTTATGACCTTTGTTTGACACCGTCTGTGTTTGAACCTTGTGACTTTCTGCAGTATAAGTCAATATTTATTAACGTGAATATCTGCGGTATCTGTCGGGTTTGCTCTTTTCGTTAAATGACTCATCACAAATTTGTTCTTATTTTTCGCTAGGCTTGCATGTGAAATACCTTTGTTCTGTACCTTTTCGGAGTTTGGTATATGTTGCAACGCTCATAGGACTTTGTCATATATTCTTATTATTGAGTATGGTAAATGATTATTAAGATAACTTGTATGATTGTGTGCATGGCGATCCATGACAGACCGCTCCAACTGCCTGGAATGTTTCCTTATTGATTGCGGACATAGCTAGTTTCACTCAGATTGGACTCTTCGTTTGTTAAAATTAAAATATACACAATTTCCCGCTTAAACAATAGGCCAAGTTGCCTATGTGATAGAAGATCCCGACATGAACATGATATTCACCAGCTAGTACAAGATGCTGTTAAACCTGTTCTGTTTTTTTCTGCTGGGCCATTCATATGCCACAGTTATACCAGAAACTGCCACTAATTAGAAATTACCACCCCTTTTGAATGTGTGCAGAACAATCGGCCAGTGTTTTTGTGAATGTGAATGCATTAGATTTACCAGTTCAGAAGAATGACTTGCTGAATATGGCATAACATGTGTCAATGCAGGTATGGCACGCACAATTAAACCTAATCGGGCCAGGCAGTAGTATCCCTATGATGAGACCAGGAAATTTTGTTTTAATGTTTTAATAGCTATACGTTCACCTGCACAACATTTCAGTTATTTGTAATAGGATTTAAATGGGATTAAAATAGTTATTTTAACATTGTACAAAAAATTGAAAGTTGCAATTGATAGTGTAGATTTACAAAGTGTGTTTGTATTATTATTTAGAAAAATTGCTATGAGGTACAGACACATTGGGAAACTATTTAATTGTGGTCTTGTTTTAGGAAAGGGGAGACATCCAATATTTGTTTCTTGTTCATCTTCATCCTCTGTCAAGTTGGCTGTTCTGTCAGTTGTTGTCTGCAATTAAGTTGGTAAAATGGTTGCAGTATCTTGCAGAAGGAATTAAAATCACGATTACATGTGGCCTCTTTAACTAATAAATAAAATGGATTTAATTTGTTTGAGTATAGAAACAAAATTGTTTACAGTAAAGTAATTTAAATACATTAAATATATAAAATATAATGAAACTGTATGTTTGATGTATATATTTCAAGATTTTAACATTTTATTAGTGTTCTGATTAAAACTAACCAAAATTGTTTAGTGCAATAAATATAGAACTTATCTAGATTTACCACAAATAAAGGATCTCAGGTTCCTCTATAAGCTAACCCTGAGCTGAAATTGGGCGGTGTCAGATGAAACATTCCTTCTGATGACACTATATGGACGGTTTTGGAATACCTAAATATTTATGGTAACCAGTGGAGGGCGTGAGGGTGTCAATTCTTAAAACAAATGAAAAGCGGAATATTTATTTGTATTTTTTTCTATTTTTGACACACTCTTTTGAAAGACAATATCTTGACATATCATATAGTGAAACACACAAATATAAATGACAGTGTGGCTGGAAATCACAAACTATCCGGATCTTGTCATTACAGTCCTACGCAGCAAAACATTAGGACTGAATCATCTGGCTAGCTAAATGTGCATCAACCAAATTAATCCGACATTTAGAATTTTTCTAAAAGATGCCAAACGAAGTTGCTGCTGATACAGACCTTGTTTTGCCTTCTGCATTTACTGGACACGGTCATCTTTATATTACGTCAGTCTCCCAGAGCATCATATGTCGCATCTGAAACCTCTCAGACCTCATCTCAATTTTCTAATAGCACCTCACATGTTTATATATTTGTGAATAGAAAGAAATGTTAAGCCAATAAACGAAGCCAACAATTTTAAATATCATTGTTTTATGGATACTGAATATATTAATCATATGACACTTTCTTAAATGTATGGCATTGTGGAAGATAAGACAGACAAGGTTACATCGGCGAACAGCAATGTGCAGTGTGTATACAGGAACTTGCTTTGATAAATAAAAAAAACTTTACGCAGCGCCTATGGTTTAGTTAATGATTCACAGGAATTTAAAAAAATAAAATAAAAAGAAATTGAAAAATATATTCAGTTTTGTTTTGAAGTGCAACAAAATCAGTGACAAAAAATAAGTATAATGTGCACAATATACTGACTATAGCAATGATAAAGACTACTTGTAATATATGTCTTTAATTCCGCCAAAAATGACCGGAGCCGTTGGAACCTAAACAAATAATAGATTTACGAGTCTATGGTAAAATCCTTTTTTGATATTCCATACAGTGTTACTTGACAATTAAAAAAATAGGCTTACCTTTTCAGTCCACTGAGCTAAAACTTTGTATAGTAGCGTTTTTTTTAATCTCACTGTTCTCAGTGTGCTAGTATTCTAGTCATTCCTTTTCTGGCGAGGCGAAATGGTATTAACAAAGGAGTTCCAATTCGCAGCAATATCTGCCGTTTAGATAACATTACGAATTATAATGACTTTATTACGATAACGTTGAAATGTACTGTCATACTAATAATTAACAAGTACATTGTTAATAGGAAAATAAATAATAATTATTGCTATCATTAAAAAATACGATGATGACACAGAGACGAAGGAAATTCGTTACAGTCCTCGTTATGTATATATTTATCTGCAAAACTTCCTAAATATTGTATATAAAGAATTCGAACATGTTATTATCAAATACTGTTTAACATTTTGAAAATAAATGAGAAAACTATGAATTGTAGACAATCGTTCAAGTATTAAATGACTTTATGATAAACTAATATTGTTACCTATTCGCTTCGTATTTATCAAACGTGCAAATCAATTTCTTCACTTAACAACCCCTTCAACCTACGTATTATATTAATATACACAATTATCGACACTCATAACGTCCACTTTCACTCTGTGTTCAGCATATTTTACTGACCAGTTTTTGTTGAAATTTCTTTAAGATAGGTACATGTATGTATCTCCACCTTCGTTATATTCACACATACTCACGCACGCGGGCGCACGCGCATACACACACGCACATTCATATATGCAATGAAATTTCGATCGTTGTAAAGTCCTGATATTATGTCACTCTTGCTTTTATCACTGAATGCTTAACAAATGAGTCTGAATAGCAAGTGTGTTTGCATTCAACAATGGATTTGTTTATGCGCATGAAGTAGCAGATAACTATTTTAAAAATATTAATATAACAGCATTCTTTCTCTTGTCGTTGACAGTTTAAATTCATGCTCAACAATACACATTGCTCCGTATTCTTATAGCACAAATATTATGGTACATTTGAAACAAAGAGCAAGTCCATTAGATGAACGTTTTCTAAATGTTATAACAAATTTAAAAAATGAACCTCTTATTATGGAGCATTACGTCATGGTAACTTTTCATGAATTACTTGAAATGTCATGACTGTACAAACCGATCTGAATAATCTTTGTTATGAAAACACACCATTGTACTCGCTGTAATATAGCGTTTTCTGTATTGATTTATTTTCGCTTGATCCGTTGTATATTTTTCAGAGAAATAGCAAAATTCGGAAGAACCTATGAGTTTTAATCGGAAATTGATTTAAAATGAATAAAATATGACTTCAGTTATATATGCCGTCTATAGCTGAGTGGAAATGTATTGCAGCAGTACTTTACTTAGTGCACTAATGTTGTTAATTTGAAAAGACAAAATTTATCAATTTATGGATACATTTCTAAAAGCTTGCCAAAGCAAGTTTTAAAAAAAACTACTCTTCCCTTGTCGTGTTAATGTTTATGATGAATTTTTCACAATTCGTCATTATTTTCTTGTCCCAGTATTTCCATTCATTTATGCACTGATGCATTCTGTGCTAAAGTCCCTCTTTTTAATCTCCTAATTTCACCTAATAAATGCAAATATGGAAGATTGGCATCTACCATTTTAAAATATGAAATAAGATATCCATTGCCTGCTCTATTTATTATTTAAATATATAAGGAAACAAAATACGCATAGGCGTTTTACATCACAACTTTTTGACTGACACAGATTAAGGACACATGCTAAAAATGTCCGCTTTCTTCAGATTGTACATATTTCATTAAAAGGAAATAACGTGTCAGGTTAACGAACGCGTCTTGTTTTTGTCTCAATCTACCTAGAATAATTGGTCTGAGTCAAATACGGCTTTAAGAAAAACACCATATATTGATGTCATCATCGCGTCTGCTATGGCGCTGTTTTTGTGTTTCTTTTTAGAAAACATTCACCAGTTTTCATTACTTAGAAAATATTCACCATTTGTTACTAAGAAACCAGACTAAAGGAGAACTAAAACAACACAGTGTTAAAGAAATAAAAACAGCGTTGTAATCTTTAAAGTAGCATTCAATGAATATTTTATGGTTCGAAAGCAGCAACCGTATTATGTTTACAATATTAATAGTTATGGCTCGTTAATGATTAAACAGCATTGATATCTTTAGGCCCTATTAATTTTAGAATGATAACAACAATTTGTCACATCAAACAACACTCCATTTCATATTTTAGTATGTTTAAGATAATAACTTTAGAAAGCCAATGTTTAAATGTTACTGGGTCATGTTAGTTATGGTATATAGAAATTTCACTCTGCACTTCAAATATGATATTGGCTTTCACATATTTTGATTAACCAACATTCCATGATTCAATATCACCATCGCAACTTTGAGTTTTAAATAACAACTAGAGTAACGATATGCCGATTTGTCGACTCGTAATGAGATGTAGTGCGAAACAATAACATCCATCATTGAATAAAAAGGTACATTGTTTATTCATTTACGATTACTTCGGTGGTTTGCTTTCAGAAAACATTGCATACAAATACATACAAAATATAAGTAATGTTAAGTAACAATTTACTTAATTTTCTGCGGTCTGTGCGGTTTCCATGGCGACTAGGTATCAAGTGAGTATGTTGTTGTCTGAAAATACAATGGAAATAGACTAGACATAACTTTTTTCCATATTCAAAACTACCTGTATACTAATATAAGTCACATTGACAATCTAGTTTGCTGTTTCGGCTACGCTTGCATAAAACATATGTGATGTGTAAACATGTTTGTATAAAACAGAGAATATCATTGAATTACGATAATATATATTTACGCGCGTGCATTTGCTTGGTAACAAACTTAGGAGCTTTTAGTTGTGTCCTTCTAAATTCTCCATACAAAGTCAAGAAAATAACCCATAGTAAGTATTGAGTTATAAAAAATAATTTACAAACATATATTCAGCATCTTTGATTTTTTGTAAACACGTAGTATAGAAATGCAGAAAGTAATTAAACAATCGATTCGAGAGAAAAATGTCTAGTCTTAAAGTGAATCATGACGTGTATAATGTAAACTATACGGAGGAATACCTCAAAAAATAAAAAATAAAGTGCAATCGCTAAAATGTAATGATATATGTAGTAGTATATATGAGTTGGTCAGTTCAGTGGAAACATTAAGATTCAGCACCGTTTAAAGAATAAATCACAGGCTGTAGCGATTCAACTTTGTATGAATTACCGTTGTATGGACTCAGTAATTGTCGAGAAGTACAGTGGTAACAAAAATCCAATCAGGGGCCATAACTCGATGTGAAATGATCAGACCGGAACATACCAATGATATGCACATCTCTTTTTGGCGATGATATTTCCTATAAAGATTCATTAAAAAACAAGAGACCCGTTGCAAAGAAATACCTCAGAAACGAATGTTAGTCTGTATACATGTCACATAGGTAATAGAGGGCCATTAGTCTGCGTTTATGCGTCCAACTGGAATATGCAGAGGATATGCGCATCTCCTTTCGGCATTTAAAGTTTTCACAAAGTTTCATTAAAATTCACTCAGTAGTTGCAAAAACAACACAAGTGGAAACTAAGTACAATTCAGGGCCCATAACTCTGTTGTAGATAATTGGATCGGAACATGTCAATGATACGGCATTTTTAGATTGATGGTTCCACAAACTTTCAATGAAATCCAGTAAGCTTTTGCCGGGGAAGGGTGACAACAAATGTTTCTCTGTATACATAACGCATAATAAGCAAAGGGCCATAACTCTGTGCTGCAGAGTCCTACTGGAACTCCTTTTGGTATTAAATGTTCACACAGTTATCTTGAAATACACTCTGTAGTTTCCAAGAAATCTCGCTGCACAAACTACAGTTCAGGACTATAACAACTGTGTTAAAAGGTTTTACCGGAACATGCCAACGATATGCGAATTTTCTTTGTTATTGATTGTTTAAAAAAAATCATTGAAATCTAGTAAGCTGTTGCCGAGAAATATCGCATAAACGAATTTTAGAGCTACAACTCTGTGTTTGAATGTCCAACCGGAACAGGCCGAGAACATGGGCATTTTCCTTTTGGAAAGTACACACAAAGTCTCATTGAAATCCAGTCAATAATTGCCGAGAAATAGCGCGGAAACCTAATTTGGATGGATGGGAAGGAGGGACACACATCGACAAAATAATAGCCCTTCTCGATTCCATCGCGGGGGATAACAATCCAAATAGGGCATTTTGTGTTTTCTTCTTTCAATGCCACTTTTTAAAAAAAAAACAATGACATCTAACTCCATTGGCAGGTTCGCAGTGCATGCATGGCCACCCGTTATAATTAATATGCATTCCATAAGTATACACAGTATCACAAAACTGCAAATGTTATCTTGTGTAAAGTGGGGTGGGGGCAATCATTTATCTCGTTCTTTACACCATCGATTTAGATGGAATTAAAATTAACCGATGGTTTAGGAACTGTTCCAGGCAGTACTTTACAGAAAGTGTCTTTCACTAAATAGCTGCCTGTCCCTTTCTGGCCGAGTGAAAGATTTAATGTTTACGTTTAATGGGAATGTCGGTGTTCAGAAAATTATTACATTTTAATAATGAACCAGAGTTTATGAGACTGCCAGCGAAACGTCGTGAATGTTAACAATTGGCTGATTCCAGCATAATGATGATGATTAAACACTTTATCAGTTTCAGACATATTAAGTAACATCTTATGCTTATTGTTGCGACATGAATGTAAATTGCTGGATTTATTACGTGTTAGACGAGCACAATGGTGTAGCAGTACATTATCGGTGTCCATAAGGAAATCACAATAATAAAAAAATGCAAAATCTTATGGAAAGTTATTTAGTTTTATAAAAGTTTAAGTGAAATGAAATAGATAGGTTGATTATTTACCTAAATAACAAGAGAGCCGAAAAACACTCCAAGATGTTCATTTCTGGAAAGAACAATCCAATGTTCGTTATCCGTTAAACTATTTCAAGTTTTAAGAAATCACCGTTAATAACAATGTGATGTCACAAATTAATGGCGTCAAATGCAAATACTCCTTTCGGTCTTTTTCGCAGGAAATGATTTTTTATAGGAAATTGTTAATTGAAGTATTATAATAATTTAATTAGTTAAGATGATCGAATCAATTTTAATCTACAAGAAAGTAAAAAATTACAATGCATACAAGTTGCGGATCATTTGCTTAACTTAAATCACGCGCCTGACTCTCTGGCAAACGTCTGGTTAAAGTGGTGCTGTAATTAAACGGTATTTTAATATTGCAATAGAAACGTAAGAAAAACCTTTGCAGTTGTTGTATGAAAAAGAGCACAGTCATTTTAATTTAACAATAAATAAGAGCATGCCAGTCAACTGCGTAATGAAAATATTGTTATGTACAATAGTACACCAGCGTTTAACGTTACGCTAGTCAGGTTAAGAGTTGTTAATCGTTGTGGTGTTGATGACGTAGCATTCGCGTAACTGCTAGAAGTAAAGGATCGTGCTAGAAAATTTAGTTGTTTATTTTTAGCTGGTTTTCGGGAATGTTCTGTGTTCATGACTGTTCTGGAAATTGTTTGGGTATATATATAAGGGCGTGTTTGCCGATTAAAAGTAAGTTTAGAAGTTTGGATAAAAAGTTTGCTTTAGAGATTGGACATATAGTTTGGAAATACTTGCAGCTTCTATCTTAAATCTTTCTGTGTTGGAACTTACGTGGACTTACTATATTCTACAGTGATATAAATATTGAAGTGTGGGATTAGGAATTATATTAATTACATTCGTGTTTTGTTCTACCTTTGGATTATTTCAACGGTGCTTATCTACGAGGACATTCTACCGAAAATTATTCAGGATTATTCGCCCTTGGATTATTAATTGGACTATTAAAGGGGCACCTCCTTAAGGGACGAACTGTAAGCTAACACTTAGTTTGCTTTCTGCAATTGTGTCTGATTTATTTATTATTGTTTTATTACGCCATAGATTTAATTGTTTATTAAAATAAAACATTATTGTCGTAGTTTGTTGCTGGCTTGTTCTTTCTGTTACACCATTTCATTGTTTAGTAAACGTGCCATTTTATAAATAAAACTTATATAGCGACACCGGTCGTTACAATAATACCAGAATATATAACATTGAAAAAACACGTACCGGCTTGGAACGGTCAATTGGGTAAATTTCCAACCAGGCTTCATAAACCGGTTTACAGAGCTCTAACTGCCAATCTGATGGCGTATTCTTAAAGCTAGGGTATGGTGTAATTTAAAATTATGTCGACATTGTATTTGGGGGATTAGTATCGTTTTTATTTTAAAAAAAAATGATTGTAAACTAAAATAAATATACGAATGTTCGTCAAAACAAAACAAGATATACTTTAAAACCCTGGTAGAAGGAATTGAATGACACATACATTACATAATATGACCGCTACATTGCACATGTAAAATTGTTGTTATTATGAATAAGAAAATATGGCACGGTCCTATGAGTATTGCAACATATACTATAATTAGAAGAAATAAAAATATAAAAAAAATGGCAAAGGAGAATTAAAATCGAATACTTTAAGAATAAAGCATGACTCTTTCGCGTCCACAACAATCATACTATCTATATAAAAACTAATACAAACCTTCAAATCATCTTACAACTTTTTAAATAAAACCATCTGTCAATAAATATTACCTAAAACAAGACAGCAAAAGATACACCTTCTTCGACCGGCAGATTATACATGTACAAAATGGTCATCTGCGGCAAAGCACGAGGGTCTTAAACAATTGCAACGGATTAATATTTCAAATACTGCAAACATATAAGCACCTTTCCATAATCGAACTTTGTTAGATCCACATATATTTTAGAATGGACATTTTTTGTTGGCCTTGCAAAGCAATTTCAGACTGAATAAACACACCCAGAACATCACATATGATTTGTTTCTAAAAACGTTTTAAAACAAAGTTCAAATTATTATCAAATCAGATTAAATAGTTGATTTGTGTACTTTACTGAAAATGCACTAATGCCGTTTTTCGCATTTATTATCGAGAAGAAACCTTTGGTATGCAGCTTGAAGCGCTTAACCATTTTTTGTAATGTTCCCGCAAATAAAAAAAATCTGACTTGCCTGCATAATTGCCACATACTCATATAGAAGAAATGGACAACCTAAACTTCAAAGTCGGGTAAAAAAATAGAATAGTCTCATCAACAAGGAACTGAGTTGAGTAAATAAGACTAGTGAAGTCTTCGAAATGACAACATGAATCCCGACAGATTTGTCAGTCTATTATAAGATGGATCATGTTGCTATATAAAGGGGAAGAAGGCTTTTCATTTATTCTTAAGCTTTACTAGCAGTAGATGCCAGAACATACGATGAACAAGTCATAACCAATGTTCATTTTTACAAAGCAGGTCAAAGACAGCAGGCTTGCACCACTAATTCCTTAGAAGTAGCTAACATTGATCTCTATAGAATATTAAATTGTCTATATTGATATATATACCATGTATTTCTAATGTCGATGATAAGAATAACGCCATAAATATATTTTAAGAAAAATATTTAATTTGGTGAAATATTGATTACGTAAAAGTACTTTCCCCCAAAAAACTGTATAGTTCTGTAGCTCAATTTTTATTCATGTTTATTCAATGAGTCTTGGTAATTTAAGTTCATAACATTTTTGAAAGAAAATTATATCAGTCATAAATCGTTAGACGAATATTATTCTTATAACAATAATAATGCTTATGAGTGTTTATACTCATAACGTATGCACTTCTTGTAGCAGTTAAATATATACATATGTCACCCGGTCTTTATTTTTTCGAAGTCAAAATTGTAAAATCCAGCTTATATGTCAGGTGAGGTAACCTTACGAAGACTAATTATGACAGACTTACACAATTCAAATTCGAAATGTTCTTTTTAAATATAAATGGCATATATCCATTCAATAAATATATCACTTCTCTCTCTCTCTCTCTCTCTCTCTCTCTCTCTCTCTCTCTCTCTCTCTCTCTCTCTCTCTCTTTCTTTCAGCATTTGTTATTCTTCTTATTTCAACAATTATCAACTAGTAAAGTAGTGTTCGTTTGAAATCATACAAATATGAAGAAATGCATACATCATGTAATCTGTTTTCATTTTTAATTAATATGAATAATCTATTCAAACACTTTTTATTTCACAACTTTTTAAAGGACACAGAAGAACAAACGTCAAGAGAAACAAAAATACCCCGTCCGCTTTCTTCAGAGGAAACAAACAAACTCTTTTCTTACGGAAATATCATCCTAGAATAAGGAACGCAAATCTACTTAGAATGATCGGCTTTAGTCAAATACGACTTCAAGATAAACACGAAAAATTGACGTCATTACAAAGTCTGATAAGGCGCTGTAATTTTGAAGACGATCTTTACAAATGCTAAGACGAGAAATGAGAAAACAATTGTAAAGAGATAAAAAAACAATGTAGTAACATTCAATTAATGTGTTTTCGTTCGAAAGCAACAACCGTATGACGTTAGCAATATTGTCTAAACGGTAAATACTTTAAAGAATAGAACGCGTGCAAAGGAAACGTTTTCTGTCAGTAAAATCTAATTAAATAGTAACTAGAGAGCCGTCGAGCAGTCTGGTAGACGTTATTTTCATTTTCGTGAAAGCTTTATAACTAGATTACCATTAATAAGAATAAAACCAAAATTATAATTCAAGACATTTATTATAAGAGATTAAAATAGTTTATTGTCGGTAAACGTAATTAGTTTAACGATGGCAGCAGTCATTAGTGTAAGATTAAAATAAAATCTAATTGCATATCTTTATTGTTTAACCCAAACTTATCTCCACACCAAAATACATTTTTTTTTTCATTTTTTATAATGTAGCCCTTGTATTAATAATGCCGTTACAACTAAGAACTAAGAATACGTCATCACGTGGACAGTTTAGTTTTTAAAGGATCTGTTTCCTTTTTACTACTTGCATTTTAGAATCCCCTCAGTAAGTGCGAGGTAAGAGCTCTGTAAATGCGGATTAAGCACCACAGACGCACATTGCATAGTGGCTTTCAATATACACATGCAAATAAAGAGAGAAGTCCCAAAACAGTTACTGCGTTAGATGATCCGGTCGCAAATGGAAGCAAATGTAAATTGGCATCGGTGCAAATGCACGTGTCAATAAACACATATTTATGTCAAAAGACATGAAAAACTACATTAGATTTAACAACGCAAATCTACAGAATACTGCATCTCTCGTGAGTTTAGGTATATCAGTAAAACCCAACAATTGAGTTGGAAGTCGGCTCTACCTCACTGCTGTTTGTATTGGCTTCTTATTTTGTCGGTCCGGGATCTAATACCGATTGGTGCCTACATTGATTTTTCAAGCTTGGTTTGTTACAGTTGCAATTAATAAGAATTCGTGTATACAAATGGTCGTAAATCAAATTATCCATATGCGCAAAGACACCATTTATAACAAAAGTCAAACTATAAGACAAAGTATTTATCAGCAGCATTTGCTGCAATATACAAACAATCTAACAATCTTGTCATGGAGGTCAGCAAATAGTTTTTATCTGAATGTCCAAACCACCGTTTCCACCAATTTTATGAATTTATAGTGCGAATCACTTTGTAATCTGCATCTTGTTGACAAAGTATATTTTGACAAATGCAACTACACTCTAGTACGCGTGCTATTGATATTGACATCAACTTGTTATTTCTTTCTGGCCTCCGTGATAAGATAAATAGAACTTACATTTACTTATTACGTATGTGTCTAATATTTTGTCATTAAGGTTTCCAAATGGGGAATATACTCAGAAGTACTTTGGGAGACGCCTACCTAATACATGTTAAATCATGGTTTTAAGATTAAAGTTATATACAGTAAGTATCCTATAAGTAACTAATCATAACTATGGCGTGATACTAAACACAGCGTCGGTTCATAATATTATAAATAAGCTGAGGTTCACGGTAAACCCGGTAAGAGTTGTTCCTCTTTGAACACTGGTTAGATTGAAACTACGAAGATAAATTGGAATGTAAAATAACTTGATAGTTGATAACGTCATACAATAACATCATTACCTCCTTTTACGGAATATACGCATGAGTTTGTGTTCTTTGGGCTTTTTTTATGATGATGGTGGTGGGGTCAAAAGATTTGAGCAGTAGAAGAAAAAAATCATGATACATAAATATCTACATGGTGAAACATCAAACATTGTGGAACCATTGGATCTGAACAGATCTTAAGTTGTTGCTGTCGTAAAGAGATATAGAGAATAAGGAAAACAGACACAAATTGGACAGAGGAGAAAGGTTCAAGGATTGTGAAACAAATCGGTATTTTGCCCTTATTTGGTATTCAAGATTCAGTCAAAACATCAAAACGGCCATCTCACGTAACAATTAAGAGGACTGCAAACAGAAATAAAATTGTCGTAAGGAAATGCCAACATAAAAGTATAAACAATAACTGGTATGGAATTGCTTTGTTGCAATATATAAATAAATAAATAAATAAATATATATATATATATATATATATATATATATATATATATATATATCTATATATATATATATATATATATATATATATATATATATATATATACAGAGAAAGAGAGAGAGAGAGAGAGAGAGAGAGAGAGAGAGAGAGAGAGACTAGCCCGACAGTTTCCGCTTTGAAACGATCAGTCGGCAATATGGACCGACTGGGCTGCTTTACCGGGTTTAACAGAGCTCTAACCTCGCACTTTCGGGTTTCTCGAATGCAAACAATGAAAAGAAACCAGATCTATTTGAATAAAACGTGTCCAAGCGCTTAAGACTTGAACGATTTCAGGATAACTTTTGTAGTAAGACTTTTAAACTATATTTTCCAATTGGTTCTCTCTAAGCCATATTTTCCCTGAAAAAGAAATACTAGATGCAATTAAAATATCAATACAGTTTCATGGTAAATTGCAGAATTATTTTTGTATTGGTTTACTCTTTTTCCCGTCAAAGTCGGTATATGCATAAACAACATATTATATAAAGGCAGGATATGGAAATATCAGAGTAGCGTTTTAAAAATGTAAATGCAAATGTGTGTAATAGAAATCACTTCTCAAGCTAATAAATTTGTGGAAGCCAAGCTGGTTACCTTTACTTGATATGGTTGCTTGACCTGACATAATCTCTCGCCTATATACATTGTCGCCTAACAAGCGTGATTGAAACGGCACTGGTCCTCTTAGATGTCCATGATTTATCCAAGTCGGATGTATATGACTTGCGCCTATGTAAGCAAGTTAAACTTCTAGCTAAATGTATGGCTATGTGTTCCTATTGTCTATACTTAATAGAAGAATCATAGCTGCTGAAAGAAAACCATCAGTTAATACACTCTAGAACAGTCCGGTGAGACCCTTGAGCTATATGTATGTACACAGAGACTAGTTTTGTAGTTCCATTAGTTTGCAAACGATCGCAAGATGATCGTCCGCCACCTTTTATAATATTATTGAGTTTCAGGGCTCTCGGTTCTGCTTTGCATAAGATGTGACGCTATGTGAGGAAGCTTCTCAGAGGTCATCATGTAGGTCGGGTCTTCTGATGTCCCTCCTATGTATGGGATTGCTATACTTGGCCTTTTTCCATTGTTGCTGTTGTGTTCTTTGCTTCGAATATTTTGACTTTCTAAGACTGGGACCATCCATTCCGGATAGCCATTGTTTCGTAAAAACTTAAAACAGTCAATGTCTGTATTGTCCCGATTATTATTTACCAGATTATTCGCACGCTATAGAATTGTTCTCACAACAGATCGATGGTGCTCAAGATAGTGCTGGAAGGTGAAACTCAGGCATTGGTCAGTGCGAGTAGGTTTCCTGTAAACTGTGATGCTTGTCGAAGCAGAATTCTTAAATTGTAACATGTGTCTAAATTAGATCTTCACTTTCTGAGGTAAACATGATTTGTTCGTCAACTGAATTCAGGTAAAATAAATTAAAGGTGGATTCCTTACTGTGCCTAAGGTCTTTTTGTCAAATTTTCCTGGTAGATTTTAGTGACAATCGGAGTGATTTTCCTTAAGTGAAAACGCTTTAAATCAAGTGGGCCTTTGCTCATACGAATAAGTACAGTTTCGTTTCATCAAATTTCAAATATTGTTCTGAGATACCTTGTCATCTTCGGAGTAAATCCCTACATAATTATAAGTACAGTAATCGCCAATAAAGATGGTCAATAAAAACAGCGTAAGGGCGAGTCCATAAGGTACACCAGTCAGTCATTTAGTCAACGAACCGTCCAAGGTGGTAACTGTTGGATTCAAATATGAGGGCAATGTATCGTCTCGATGTATTTTTCACTTGAAGCTTGTAGTAGCTTAGAGCAGATATAGTGCTGACTTTACTGCGTAAAGCATGCCGTGAACACATTGAATGATAACACACCCAGTCACATTATCGTGAGATAGGAACAACCAGTCGTGGAAGTACCCTTTTAATAAAGCATTAGCAAGGGAGCTATGCCATTAAAATTTTAACGACCTTGTTATGTCAGATCGGGGGCTCAAACCTGCGACCTCTCGTACCTGGATCCGACGCTCTACCGATTGCGCTACCAGGTCCGGTTTCATGTTTTATTCTATAAGAACTTTATATAATTTTCTGGTAAGATAAGCAATTGAATACTTATTACCGTTAAAATCTCAATTTTACACCTTGTATTGTATCATTAAGGTCCCACTTTCATGGCGTCTTAACAAACTATTTTATGGGACAGTAATTGTTTAATGTTAGATAAATTGTTAGTAAATAGTTATTTGTGTTCCCAAAGTCACATGAAGATTTATTCCGTTTATATTTTGATTAAGGCTTTAATTAAAATTAAAAGAAAGCACAGCTGGGATAGTAATGAACAGCTTTAAGAAAATAATGAGTTCTTTGTTAATTAAATGTACACAGCATTTTTAGAAGGAATTACATTTGAATTTACATTCAACATAAACGATCATTTACTTTTTTATTCCTGATGTCTTGTGATGTCGGATTCATTGCGAATGCATTGTACTAAGATTAAAGGTTGGCATTAACTTTAATGTGTGTTAAAACTGCGCTTTTATGTAACCGGATGTTCGTGAATAAAATGCATATCCAAGTCAATATAAAGTTGGGAAACTACGGTATTTTTCACGTCAAATATAGGTTAGAAATGTTTTATTGGTTAATTAGAATATACCCGAAATGGTGTTTATTGTTGGCGGTAAGAGTTATTTCAACATATACAACAGGCGATACTGTTAACAAAGTGAGACAGTGTTTGCATATTGCCAACTGCCTGACGTAAATACTCACTCTTGTTACTGTGTAATGTTACTGATGTCGATTTTGTCTTCACAAATCATGTGAAACTTGAGCTGATTTTTTTCCTATTTCTCTAGCTGTCATATACATGATAGGCATGATGACGTTGTAGGAAGATTGAGACAATACTTACATGGCATGAAACCATACGAGATTCAAGTAACTAATTAATTTTTTGTTTCCTCGGCTGTTGGCCTCAGTATCGCTATGACCTAAATGAAAGCATACAAAATAATGCCTTGATGTCATTTTCACAGACAGCTTCCATGCAACCCTCAGTGCGTTGTAACTAGATCCAATGATTTGTAGAAATGCTTAATGCATTTTAAATTTGTACTCTAAAAATTAAGTTGAGTCTTAACAACAATAGATAAATTGATGTTGCAAATGCTATATCATTATATTAAGAAATGAAACATACTTTCGATTAAAACCAGCTCACGTTTAGATTTCTAAGAACATGCTTCTATTTTCGGACTAAAACAGTGACCTGACAATATTGCAATCTCGTAAACCCGTTGCAGCAACTGCGTTATACATTTGAACTTCACATACATCTATTGCTATGGAGTTGTTCAGTGTTCTATCATCCTGGTGTAAAACATTTATTTGCGTCTTTTAAAGAATTAAGAGAAAAGCCTTCAAAGTTAGTCCGCTTGTGTCATTAAAATATTTAATGGCAGTCGACATTTCGGCTGTGTTCTTTTTTCAGTTGTGTAAACGAGAAATTGATTGTCTCATAAACTATTTCGGCACTGAACATGCACACGTGATGTGTGATGGGCTCGAATGCAGGTAAGAGGTTACTAACCATATGGGACGAAGTGTTGTTGAAAGTTGAAAGTGCAGGTATGTTTCCTTCTTTCGGTTTATCGTCTGAATTTTTTATTTACTTGTGACTATGTCAACTTGGAGCAAATATCCGGCTCAACTTGTGTAATATACTGAGAAAACATGGCACGATACCACATCCCGTCCCATATAACACTGATACCAAGCTTACTAGCTTAGTAGCAGCTAAATTACCGTTCTATTATAGAGGCGATAGCAAGGGAACTATACAACAGCCATTTTAATGATATTGACAGGTCACGGCTCGGAAATAAAAAATACACAGAGTATCCCATACCTTAAACACAAAAAGTAATGATAAAGCTACCATATCCGGATTTCAGAACATACTTACGCTATATTAACACTGGGTTTACAGAATACGTATCTGTGCAAAATTTGACTATAATATACAATATTCAAGCAGAACAGGTATAGTGATTTTTATCTTAATAAATCTCATCTAGATAACATAACAACTTGCAAACGTGCTTGTTTGTTTTGTTTAGTTGTGTATTTCTATCTTACAATTGATCATAAATTATTAGTATTTTCCCGAAAAACAGAAAACCATATTTAGCAAGTTAGGAAAGCGAATAGAGAGCCTGAATATAATTTTAAAGTGATTGTCCTATGTTTTCCTAACTGTGTTTTTATCTTTAAATACGAACAATGGTAAATAACACGAACATTTGATCAAAAGAAAATGAACAGGCTCTGTTAATATCTATCAAAATGCGTTTAAAATTAGATTTGATCGTTGAACGAATTAAAATATATTCGTTGGCTCAGGTTTCTTTAAACATTTTCTCCGGGTTATGCTCTTGAGAACTGTGTTGTCTTACGTTCATTACGTTTTAACTTTGTAAGTGATTCAATTTGATTCAAAATGGATAATACAGCGGTTGAACTCAAATTCGTGACGCTTTGTTTCTGAAGTATTCCCAGTGTGAGAAATATCTTCTTCCAAGGGATGTTTACTATAAGACAGTCAGTGATCTGAGGTTCGCAGCAACCACTGAAACAAAGAAATCTAGACATCAGTACTACCTACTGTCCAAATATGAAATACTACAGTGTGGTAATGTTGAAAAGCTGATCAAGAAAAGAGAATCACATGAAGACAATGACAGAGAGACAGAGACAGACAGACAGAGCAACAGAAACAGAGAGACAGACATAGACAGAGAGACGGAGACTGAGAGACAGACAAAGACAGAGACAGAAAGTCAGAAAGTCAGACAGAGACAGAACGACAGAGACAGAGAGACAGATCGAGACAGAGACAGAGAGACAGAGAGACAGAGATAGACAGAGACAGACAAAGACAGAGACAGAAAGACAGAGACAGAGACAAAAAGACAGATCGAGACAGATCGAGACAGATCGAGACAGACAGAGACAGACAGAGACAGAGACAAACAGAAAGACAGAGACAGACAGACAGAGACAGATAGACAGACAGAGACTCAGAGACACAGAGACAGACACAAAGAGACCTACAAAGGCATAGACATACAGAGAAACATAGACAGAGAGCGTGGATAGATAGAGATAGATAGATAGATAGATAGATAGATAGATAGGTAGATAGATAGATAGATAGATAGATTATATAGATAGATAGATAGATAGATAGATAGATAGATAGATAGATAGATAGATAGATAGATAGATAGATAGATAGATAGATAGATAGATAGATGGATGGATGGATGGATGGATGGATGGATGGATGGATGGATGGATGGATGGATGGATGGATGAATGGATGGGTGGATGGATGGATGAAAGGATGGATGGATGGATGGATAGATAGATAGATAGATAGATAGATAGATAGATAGATAGATAGATAGATAGATAGATAGATAGATAGATAGATAGATAGTAACTACTAAACGTCAAACTCACTAACCGACATTTTTGGGGTAAAGTGTTATTAAAATGGCAACAATTACTAATAGTATGCATTGTTTGTCCATTTACAGTACACCTATTTTATATATCGTTATACTTATACTTAGTTATATTTATACAGTTATATATAGTTATAAAGTTATTTTTTCAAATTTGTATATAGTTTTCGCATGAAATGATAGGTACAATTAATCATATTGGTACACGTGACATTGAACAATTACCCATTGCTATTTCAGACGGTTAATGACCTAAAATCAGTAGTCTTAGTACTTCTCTATAATTAATAGATTTATATGCTGAATGTTGTATTAGGGTTAGATGGTGCTTTCATTTTGGAATCGTCGTCATAGTTTGTTATTTGAAATATAAGCAGAAGAAAACAATACCATGTTGTTATTCTTCATTTCAAAGTACATCCGCACGTAAGCATGTCCTGTGTCAGTCTCGTTAGCTTCCGTTGTTTGAGACAAGATATTGTTGTTTTTATCCTATGCAAGCTAAGAAATGTGCCATAGTGTACCGATCCTTAACATGATTGCGTGTCACTTTGTCTCTTGAAAACTCTAATTGCGCAGACGTCTAGACGTGAGCATGTTCCATTAGGCAGAGTTGGTTGTCAGACATTTTCTAACACGTACATATAACGGATATAGATGATTTTTTATGTCTAACTTAACAGGACGGTGTTGATGTTTTCCATGTTCCATTTTCAAACTGGGACGCCACATGTTGACGGCTTTTGTTAAAATGATATAAGAATGAAAGAAACTTGTATTCATAAATTTGTTTCTTTTTTTTGCAACAACATAGTTTTTCCTTTATAATAAGAGAAATCTTCACCTAGCTTGGATGTTGACATTTATATTTTCATACTTTAATAGTTAATATTGTGTACACATGTTTTACGTCTTGTATTATTGTACAAGGATCTTCTTTACTTTACATTGCATCATAGAAATACCATGTAATTTCTGCACTGTGATCATAACAATATATACAAACTATCGATTATCTTTGTTTTTATGACTTACATATTTGTTTATACACTGAAGGCTAAAGGCAAATGCTTTGTTTTTTTATATTTTGCTGCAGTTTGATTTATGATACATCTCATTGTATACATGTTTGTTTATTCCAGATGTGTTTCATTCTAAACAAATGTGAATTTTATGACGATGAGGTTCTCGGCCGTAGACACACTTAGCACTGTTCTGGTTTATTTTCTGCTTCTATATGTTTGTATAACAAAACACCTTTAGTAACTATCAGTTCTCATAAAAATTATTCGCACTTTTGTTATGAATTCTTAAAGCCAATAAATAATCTTAATAACAGTTATGTTTAACGAAATAATGTCTTGTTTCATGTTATTGCTACCAGTGTTTCTTTGGATTTCCCTAAATAAATAAGAAATCGACTAAAACACACGTGCGCCGTCAGCATTCAAACATGAACAATTGAAGGTGCGTCACCAGAAAAAAAATGGCCAGGAGAAACCCAAGCAAGTATCAACTAGATATCTTTACTGGTTCGGAAAGTGCAAGCTCCAAAACACTTTTAGGTTTTATAACTCTTTGTGTTTCTTTTTCTATTTGATAACATTTATATAAAATATTTTGTGACACTTGAGACAAATACTTGATATTTCTATGGGAACCAGGGAACCAACTGCATTCCATTGATTGCAGTTTTGTTTTATGCTGCTTTGAACGTAATTTCATGTTAACTTTATCGCCTTCCATCTAAAGCCAGATTATAGAAACTTTTAATTTAACGCCATGCTATCTTGACGATATTTTAACTGTATATAAACCATGCTAAAACCCAATGACAAGGTCAGATTTACCCTCCAGAAGGAAATATTTGACATCAAAATCCAGGTTTTCTAGATATGAGGAACACTCTTTCTAATGACGAGTATACTAACATCTTTGACAAGAGAGACAAGTTCATAATTGTTTTCGTGAATTATCCAAAACTTGATGGGAATTCACCTCCTGCTATCTCTTGTGATATTGAAAAATCCCATCATACAAAGCTTGAACAAGTGTATACTAACGTAGAATATGTTTCATGCTAGAAACTAGTTTATCGCTAAAATTTGTTACAAGAAGGTTTAAGATTCCACAAAATTAAGTAAGGCGTTTTCAAAATGCATTTAATGTAATGCATTATTCGAGTCCACATATAAATGAAATATAAAAAGGCTTTGTTTGTTTGTTTGTTTGTTTATTGGGTTTATCGTCCCGCCAACAGTATTTCAGTTATCTGGAGACGGTGTCCACTTGAAGCAGATATAGTGCTGCCCTCACGGTGTATAGCATGCCGTGAAAACCTGGCATGATACCACACCCAGTCACATTATCCTGACACCGGGCCAACCAGTCGTGGAACTACCCTTATATTTGCTTGAGCGTTAGCAAGGGAGCTATACCACTACCATTTTTTACGACTTTGGTATGTCGCGGCCCGGGCCTCCCGTACCTGGAGCCGAAAAAAGGCTTTGTATTATGGGCATATTTTACATAAGATAAACAAAGACAAGGGTCTCAATACTCCCTTTAATTAAATAACCAGGATATTTATTTTTGCGTGTTATATTTTTTATATTATGGCATATAATATATTAGGGATGTTAACGAATATATTCGAATATTCGAATATCAAGTCGCTATTCGAATAGAGATTTTGGTATTTGAATATTTTATAATTTTTATTTCACTTTTGTTAAGTTCGAAGGAAAATTGAAAAGACATTTCTTTAGTTGATCATAGTGTCTCTCAGCGACATAAGACGCTAGCGATACGTGATCGCGCTCGCTAAAAGATAAAGGGGATGGGTCATGTCTTCTGATAACGAATGCCATCTGGTAAACAGCATGAAATCACCTTACCGCGTACAGATCCTTCTCTGCCCCCAGTCCCACTAAGTCACATCACCCACATCACCATACAGTTGTGGAAACAGTTGCCAAAGTACAATAAACACACATGTCCGTTCAATGCTGCGGCAATTATCTACAGCAATTACGTAACACTGACTCTACCCAGCTCAGGTCGGGATAGTGTGTAATAAATACATTATATAAGGCTATACTTATTGATTACAGTCCACCAGGACTTTTTTGTTTTTGAAAAGCACAAGTAGATCACTGTCAAACAAACTGTAATTGCAATCACTTTCTGTTTTTGTCATTCTACTTCATACTCGTTATTTTATTCCTATACAATAACGCGACATCTGTTATTTTGTCACCGCGATTTTCTGTTCTCTGTTTTTGCTTCGTTCTCTCCGAATAACAAAAATGTAAATCTACATACCTTTTAATTGTTCGTCATTGGGTTACTTTACACACTTAAAACTCACGAGCTTACAATTTAATCATTCTTTATATATATATTGGTTGGTACTTCATCAATTTATCAAGTCAAGTCAAAACGTTTATTGACACAAGTCATAAAGGCCATTGCCAAGTCTACAGACATTGTAGATGGCGGTGTACAAAACATGTTAATACATATAAATAAATTACAGGTTATACAACAACAACAATATATATTATAGAAAAGTATGAATAACATGGTTATGTACATAGTACAGTAGAATAATTATGCACGCATATTAAAGGAAATAAACAGGCGTGTGAAAAGTATGCATCACCAATTATAACATGTGGATTTGTTTACAAACATTAGTAAAGGACGGATTTCTGGTAAAGAGATTAAACCTTTTATACAGCAAGATTATATTTTCTCGATAGAATAGATGTGGTATGTTACTTTTTTGTTTGTTAATATAATTAGTAATGTTTTTATATATACTTGCGCAATTTACCAAATTCGTGACCATACAAATGTGCCATACATGTAACTCACAAATGCATTTTCAATGCTGTTATGTTACGTTACATACGTATACTATTGTTTATACATAATATAATAACAATATAAAGATATTGCACCAAGTCATTTTTATGAATGCGCCACACTTCAATATTAGGTGTACAAAAGGTGTACATTAACTTTTCACAGTACTAGTATAGGTATAAATGTTCATTTTAATTGCCCTTGTGGCTAAAATAAGCATGTTAACAAGTATCAAAGGATAATTTTGAAATATTGTTATTCTGATTAAAATAAACAGGCTTTGTTAACATCAAGTCTCTACAGTTTATCTTTAAAAAAAACAACTAATTGTTGTTATCAGTATTTTTATTTCTTAACAACAAGGCTAGATGATTAAATTTTGACAATCTTATTAATAGATTTACATTTTCACTGCTCATTAGCTGTAAAAAAACTTATTTAGAGTCGGCCACCTTAAATAGAATCTGGGTAAATATTGTGTTCTTAATACATGGTATCTTGAACAGACCAAGAGAAAGTGATGCTCATTTTCAATAACGTTCATATTACATTTAGTACACATTCTCTGCTCTCTTGGAATAGTTTTGTATCTGCCCTCTTAAATACAAAGTTTATGGGAAGCACAGCGTAATCTGGTAAGATATTTTCTACTTATATCATTGTTGATGACATCCAGGTAAAGTTTAGCAGTGAGAGATTTTTTTTTAAATTTATCAACAGTCAGGTAATCTTGACACTAGCCAATCACAGTAACTGTCGTCATCAAATGGTGTTGTTTACCTTCACTTTTCACCCATAGGCATATGGCGAGCTTGTCACTTGTGTATTGGTAACTAAATGTCTCTAATTGACATGTTATGGCTTCGGATTAACGCCCTTAGCGATATCAGTCAATCACAATTAAACATCAATCCGACCACCAACCAATCAAGACCGTTCATTGCCGGTACACTTGAGCGATTTCCCTTCATAAAACCTTCGTGGTTTTGCCTAATTGTCTTACAGTCGATCCAGTATCACCCGCATTTTGTCCTTTTGAAAATGCCTACTTTAATCATTAATGGCTTTTATAAGATTAGCTCGCAAAACATAATTGACTGATTGTTGCTATACATTGTTTGCGGTTAGTAGAGTAAAATATTAAAACTGTGAGCTATTTTGCATGTGTTCTACAGTTTCATCTAATAAAATTATGATATGGTTTTATTTAATCGATATGTTAACATTAAAATGAGCTTAAGTAGCTCTTTTAATACGTCGTATGTTAATACAAATAAGTAATTAATTACGCAAAATGCCTTTAAATTGTAAAGGTTATTAAACGAAGTACAACACGTAACAAAAAGACACCCAAGTTTAAGGTGACTAATTGATAATGTATATATTATACGGGACTTTGCATGTTATCTTAACATTGATTGGTTAGAGTATAGTTTAATAGTAATAGTTTCAATAATAATAATAATAATAATAATAATAATAATAATAATAATAATAATAATAATAATAATTATAATGATAATGATAACAATAATAATTGTTAAGTAACAATGACATTGTTAACGCATTTACTGGCATGCTTTACTGCAAATTCTTGCAAATTACCGCTGACCAAGTAAAGAAACACCCCGTCTGGTCCTTTACTATAAACAGGATAATGGCGGATTGATAATATTGCCGTTTGTGTTTCAAAAAGAAGAAATCGTCGTTTTAAAATTAAATGTTATGCTAAAATGTTTAGTAAGGCTAGCAATGTAAACAGTGGCCAGAAATGTAAACAGTGGCCAGAAATAAACATATTACAATGAATAAACACATTAAATGTAATGAAAAAATAACCGTGCTATGTATTTGCCACTATGATAAAAATTCGTTTCTAATATTCGAATATGATTCGAATACACGTTACGAATATTCGAATATCGTTTTGGGATTCGATTTACATCCCTAACATATATATATATATATATATATATATATATATATATATATATATATATATATATATATATATATATATATATATATATATATATATATATATATATATGTGTGTGTGTGTGTGAGCATGTGCGCGCGTGTGCGTGCGTGCGTGCGTGCGCGTGTGTGTGTGTGCGCGCGCAATAAAAACCTACATGGTTTGATAGTTATTGAAATTCTAAAAGGCCGCTCAGGTTATTTGTAAAGTGGTTCATTTGTATCAAGCTGAACATCCGTTTACTTTATTCGATCAAATTAACAGAAAATTTCAGGACAAGAATATCGACCTAGAAACATCTCTTAAAAACTCTTGAGAGTCTTAGATCTGTTAGCAAGCTCAATAATAATTCAAAATATGTTATGCATAATTTGTGTAGCATATGGTTTAACATGGCCTGTTTATGTTCAACTCTGTGTACACAACCCTAATCTAAACATTGAGGACATATTTATCAGGAATAAATAATCCTAGTTTTCATTAAATAGGTTTGCAATTTTACCACACGAATTACAATAATATTCATAGGTATTTGTAATCTGTCGCCATTTTTTCAAGGCAATAAATATATTCTTTGCGAGCCAGACACGTTCATCTTAGTCACATTAGATGTGTGTGTGTTTATATATCTTAAAATAACTCCAGGCCCAATCTCATTAAAATCATATCCTAATTTCCCTCATCTACTGTCCGTGATTAGGATCTGACTACATCGCATAAGAGGTCGTGTCAAAATGACCTTTGTGTAATTGAATATGCATAGACAAGTGCCCGTATTTCGACCAATGCAATCGCTCCTTTCAAAACTACTATAGAATCCTTCCCGATACACCAGTCAACACATACCACTTTTTAAACCGCTGAATCAGCCATCCTTTCTATTGGCATGCATTAATTTTTACACATTTTGTTCAATCAACAATTTATCTATCGGTATCTACCATAACATTTCATAATTCCATTTTTAAGTAGAATACGAAAGGATTTTCAACGCAACCCACTGCGAAAACGCTTTCGTTATCCGCCATGACAATTGCAGCGAGCGAGTTGTGAATGTATTTACCAGTGTTACTAAAATAAGGATTTCTAGTTCAAAACTTCTTTTTGTTGGATGGTTTATACATATTTGTAGAGGTTATATATGTCTCTTTTGAAATATGTAAAGTTAAGTTTAAGAATGTGTGTAGATTGCATGCAATCACGAGTTAAACGCGACCCTTTACCATTAAAATTTTATAGCGTGTAGAACGTTGCTCGCAGTATACCACAAGATTTTGTTGCCGAGAATTTCATTGGCTACTGAAAAGGTCAATTTGAGGTGAACCGTAATGGGAAGTCATCAGATCCTATTACGCGTAATACTGGAGCTGATTTTAATGAGATTGACTCCAGGCCGTAATGTTACAATTAATAAACATTGTTTCAAAAACAGCTGTTTTCCATTAACCAAATACGTACTTGATAATTTCGTTAGATATTCATGCAAATTGAATCGACAGAGTGATTTAATCGAATCAAGATGACTATGCTTTGCTCGATTAAAATGTTTTAAAATTCAGTTCAACGACTCGCCGTAAATGGGTTCACCAATAACTATATACTCTTCATAGCCTGTCTTGGTAAAGGTCAACGAACTTTATTGAATTGATCAATTCGACGTTTGTTATACAGATTTATTTAATCACATTCGAGTCTTGGAATTTAAATTGTTATTAAACTATCATTTCTCCAGTGGTTTTCGATTTTTTTTTTACAATAAATTAATATTGTGGTTATATGCAAGGAGGTGGAAACTACGAGGATGAAGCAAACCATTTTAGTGTTTATCATTTTATATTGATATATGTCATTTTGTGAAGACATTGGCTGTCAAAATACAACCACAATAATAGAAATTATAGAAATTAACATAAAGTGACATATGTCTGATGTTATGAAAATGTTAGATTCACCAATCTGTTTCTTAAATTAAAAAAATACCTACATTTTTAGTATCGCTTGTGTCTGTTCTTTTAATGGTGGTTGATTGTTGATTTTCTTTTTCTATAATTTTAATCCTTGCATGATACGTTTGTATATAATGATATTAGTACATAGCTCCTGAATGTTCTTTTTCAGCTTAAGAATATGTTTTTCTAATCTGAATGTAAAGCATTTATTCATAAAACAATAACAATACATTCTTACAATTTTGTGGACATTTGATAACCTGAAAACTGACGAAAAGTATAACCGAGAAAGTAATCAATAATGTATTGCGGTATACATGATAATATTGTTTCATGTATTGATGTACGGATGGCAAAAGTGCAGGTGATATCGCATTCAACATTGTATAAATGTTAAAATTTATATTACAAAAGTAGACTTTACATCAACTATCCAGGCAACTATAAACCTACAATAACGAAGAACACGTTTATATTTAGTCATACTAAATGCTTTCGGCTAAAGCCATATCAATAACAACAACAGCAAATTGCTGGACATTAATAGTATCGCTTTAATACCAATTTTCCTATATGAATAAATAGCATATAAAATCAAGAGTTAAGACTGTTTTAACACCTGCTTAGCACGACAGTTGTGTTCTATTTGGAAAATATGTACATATATTATATATAATAAACATTGTAAATCATATTAGGAGCAAACAAATTAAATTAATACAATTTGATTTTCAAGCTCAGTCATATGGCTTGTATTACTATTGCAGTTTATTCTTAAAGTCAGTACGTAAGTCAGATGACTCGACTTTGTTGTAACCGCCATAAATACACTGACAATTTAAAAGCTGAGAAAAGTAAACTTTGTGACAAATTTAACTTGTGCCTAAGAACTAGGACAATAATAATTGATAAATACATAGTTACATTTATGTAAAGGACCGTAGTCATCATTTCATTTTATTGATTAAACTAAACAACCATACCCACCATTTCCTGGTTGGGCACCGCATCACATGATAATTCAAATTGAAATTGTGTATATTAGTTACTAGGTACACATGGTGAGTGAACGACACAAAACTGATGAGAGGAAGGTATGAATCTATCTTCTGGGCAATATTAATCAGTAATTATTAATGACGCCTGTAAAGATCCATTCACTGTTTGTTTTGACAGTCTCATGTATCTCCAGAACACGGCAAGACGTTGCATTTTTTGACTTTACATAACTTCCCGAGCACGTGCTAACATCGAGGCTATTGACTAATGAGTAGTAATTTTGATTGATAGGTAAATGAGAAAAAAGTCCTTTCAAAATTTTCACAGATATTTAAATTGTATCTACCTGTAGACAAAGGCAAACAAGGTAAATGTAAATGTGACAAAACACAGAGACGAGACATAACACACAAAAATAAAAACCATCAGTTACCGCCTTGGATTGCTTAAAAATGCTTTGTGGAGCGCTCCTACCTCGCACTTCCTGAAGGTTTTTCTATCAAACAAAGAGTGTCAATAAAAATCAAAGTGATGTCGGGACCAGTAAATAAGGCCGAGTAATAACAATATAACAAAAATTGTACATCGACGTATCAACAGAAAATAACATTTAAATATATAGAAGTAAAAGTTGATACGACGAGACATATACAAGGAGTCTCAGGTATCATTTATTAAAAGTTAACTAAAAGAATGTTCACGATCAATCACATTTAAATGCAGTTACATTCACACAAATCAGACACCAAAGGACACCAACGTGCGCAATTAAACTTACAACATGGACAATGAACTAAAATTTAAAAAAAAGCTTGTTTATAAATATTCAAGAAACGAATGAACCAAAAACTTCACTTCTTGCTGCTTCAAACAGCATCATGACAACAACGTACCGGTTATCAAAACTCTGTTGATATAATCATACAGTAAATATTATTTGAATATATGTATTTTCCACTATGGGGTTTAAGAAATATATGCCATGTTTCAAATACATCGTTGCAAAAAATGTGTTTATATTTTACAAGGTTACACTACTTTATAATAGTCATGCATAACGAAGCCTTATGATGCGATGTATTTGGGATCAAAATACAGTTGTGTCAGAGAGAGAGAGAGAGAGAGAGAGAGAGAGAGAGAGAAAGAGAGAGAGAGAGAGAGAGAGAGAGAGAGAGAGAGAGAGAGAGAGAGAGAGAGAGAGAGAGAGAGGTGATAGATAGTATTATATTGTTTAATATTAGCAAATTAATTTAAAACACTGTGCAAATAAGTTAGATTAAGTACGATTTTTAATTATATTCATATTCAAATTATACCATACCTTTTGAAATGATCTTTATATACCATCGGTTAGAGCCTTCTCTTTTGCAATCCACATTCCTATTCAAGTTTAGCCAACCAAATGTGCACATATTTATAATTCAATGCTGATGGGTGTCAGTTGTTGCTGCGTCAAAGAAAATATATGTACTGAATTGCTGAACTTTTTTATTTAATATGCATAATTACGAAGAACGAACTTTGAAAAATGATGCAGTTACATTCATATGGCAGTACGATTTTCTATTCATGTTTGCTAGTGTAAAGCAATACATCATTCCATGTTTTATATTCCACAAAAGTGATTTAATGGATAAGTTAAATGATCCGTTTTGTATGTGGGAAACACATTTAGCATGTAAATGGCCTTTATGTCTTAGATAATTGTGCGCTTGTGTTAAATGTTTAACGTCACAACAACTACATAACAGTCATCCAGCGACTGTGTATTATTTATGCAGATAGCCCCGTAATTATCACAGTAATATGCCTAAACGTAGCATTATATCAAATCCCAAGCCTTTGAATTTTGATCGCAATTATACCCATGAAATTACATTTTAAAAAGATATGATTCTATAATTTAGAAGTCCTATCCTTTATATTAGCAAAATTCTAATTTAGAAATTTTATTAGTTCTGTTTTCATATTAAACAGTCGAAATTAGGGAAATTCAAGTGATACCTGGCCAAGAAACAAGACAGAAAGAGGGAAGTTTTATACTTACGCCAACGAAATTAAAAGTAATTAAAACGTTGCGAGCATATGCCGTATTTATCACTAATTCAGCAAATTATAACTCGTAATGTTTATAAAAAGGAAACGCACGTTTTATTTTTATGAACAATACAATAGTACATATGTTCCTCTGTAAACGAAACATAAATTATTTCCTTGGATTGCTAATATATTGCCTAAGTATATTCACAAAGAGTGATGTCATATTAATTATACAATGGTATTATATACGTACTAAGTTACTCTAACTATTTTTGTCGTGCCGTTTCCGTGTTAGTTACAGAGAAGCTATATGATTATAATCCTGGCAAAAATATGTATGTAAGGTTGTTACTTTTAACAGAAATGCTTATGTAACAATGCTATGATATATATATATATATATATATATATATATATATATATATATATATATATATATATATATATATATATATATATATATATATAGTATGACTCAATGCCTCAGCATTGATTTTTCAGCAGAAACTAATTATCTCTACCTTTGTAACATTTCGGTACATTTCGTGATTCGTGATTCCCCGGCAATATAAAATGACGTACAGTACTCTTCCTATTTATAGTTAAACCTTGATATATCTTAAGTATTCAAAATAAAAACAAATACAATTGATTGGTATTATGACGGTATATGTGTTTTGATTATTTTCTCTTATCGAAATAACTGTATTTATAACATCGCTTTACTTTATTGAAACTAAGTTAATAGGTATGAATTAGAAATGAAGAGTGATGTTACCTGATAAGCACTTATTGACAAAAGACATTTAGTAGTAAACTTAATAATAGTAACAGTAATTCTTAATAGTAACTTGCTTGTTTGTAAACACATGATAAGTGCGTGTTTCTACCGATGACATACTTAAGAAAAGCAATTAATAAATGGTTATCTACTGCTGGGAATCCAGCAAAGTAACTGATATTAATGCTCTGGTGTAAATTGTATCTTAATCTTTGAACTGTGTAATGGTACACATTTAGGTTAGATATTACTCAACCTGTGGCTGAATTTTGCTTAACCTATATAATTTCGCATATTTCACGAATAATGTTATTGCTAAGTTACATACTGAGTATTAATAAATTAAGACAATATTGTTATCGTGGTTGAATTACTATCAATGTGAAGTTGATACCATGAACTATTTATTAAGTGTAAAATCCATTCTTCAAATACGATTGTGTTTATACATGCCTTCCTGATAAGCAGTTCAAGATGACCTATATATTGAATGAGTTTTTCATAGTGAACGGACGCTTAAAGACATACATAACCCCGTGGAGGTATTTACTGGGAGACGAGATTTATAAAAGATTTGTACAGATTCAGTCCGGAAAAAACATATTACAGTTGCTGGACATTGTCATGCCGTTTATTGACGTTGTGGTGATGATGTCGATGATGAGATGTAAGCGTTGCGGTTTTATACTATTTGCATACACCACACCATCATCGCAGATCTACAACAGATATCCAGGGCATCCGTGGTTAGGGCAATACGAAATGTGTCAGTTGAACTTTCGAGATTGGTTGATATATTTGTAAAATTTGATGACAGCATCTACAAAACCAAGAAAAGATTCTTCACCATTGCGCGTAAGTTTTGTTTGTAAGTTCTGTTTACATTCTAGGAAATTTAATATGGTTGCTCAATATCATGAGCGATTGAATATTTGATTTAAAATATTGTTTAAAATAAGTTTTTAATAAAAAAGTACAGTAAAAATTATATTATGCTACAGAGATAAGTAATCGTCATCTTTATCTCAGTATTCGCAACCATTATCCTATCCTTTTTCCTTCTCACCCTCCTTATTATCACAATCTTCATCATCGGCATCAACACCACAAACACATTCATCATAAATTTCACCTCCTCATTTTCACTTACACAATAATATAAATATATATCATCATAATCACATCATCATCTTCATTTCATCCACTACCTCAGTAGAATCATATGCCATCTTTATCATCACTATAAGCAGCAGCAGCATCTTCATCATCAACATCACCAACACCGTCATCATCATTATCATGTCATCGTCCTCATAATCAATGTCATCAAAATCATTATAATAAACATAATCTATTATATTTAATGTCACTATCATTCTCAGTACAAATGATAATTAAAGTTATATACTACATCAATCGGTTGTTCCTAATTATAAGTGATAATTGTTAACAGTATTATTTGCAGCAACAGGTGAATATCCTGGAGCATTGGTTCTAATTTAAACAATTTGCTTAATGTACCATTAAATTGCAATATTTCCAAATGTCCTAGGGTGTGTATACTGTACCCAGATACGGGTAATATGACAAAAAATCAATGAGGCAGACTGCATCAACAGAATTGGCTTTCATGCTTTATTTGTTCAGGTAAATTAATTGTGTTATTGACATGAAAAAGAGACCTCAGCAAACAAACAACGATAACAGTGTTATATTTATTTATGAATCGATGTTATCTATTTATTCCTTCATGCACTATCCTGTTAAAAGACTATAAAACACCATCTATTTGCATGTTCATCAAATAAAAGAACAAAATATATGGACTGGAAATAGCATAATAATAGGGCATGTATGATTGATTAACTTTAACATTTCCAGTGTGTACAGAATTCAACTATAAATTCCATTATGGTATTTACAGGTATATAAACTAAAAAGTTGAAAAAAATACAAACAAGTGTTTATTAGACGATATGTTACACAACTGTAAGATAAATATTTCCCAAATTCTATAAAAAATAGATGCTAATACAAAATTGAGAATCCAGACACATCAAATATTGAATTGGTTTCAACGTTCAATGAACATATCAAATGCATATACACACGTCAAAGGTCTTCTCCGTTTTAACTGTGAATTAAAATAAATAAAATAACTAAAACAACAAAATTTAACAGGGATAAAAAATCTTGATTTACAAAAACAACTAATAGAATAAATAAATACATATAGCCCAGTCTGTAGAATTAATTGAGTTATGTGGTGTCACTTATTTCAGACGGTTTGTGATGCTCAATTTAGAGTGACAAAATTGGTGACAAAATGTCAAGACAGCGTGCAAGGCTTTACCTTGTTTGCCTTTGTCTACTGGTAGATAAAATTTAAATATCTGTGAAAATTTTGATAGGACCTTTTTCTTATTTACCTATTAGAATCTTTTGTCAGATTAGCCTTTGTCAGAAAATCAGATCATGTAAACCACAATAACATCAGAATTATCTTGAACTTGAACAATACCAAATATTTCAATGTAAAAACACTTTCAAGAGAACTCATATTAAACAGACATACGCTATTTCATATGCATACATAATTTTATTTGATTTTTCAGTGGCATTATCCTTTTCTTATGTAAAACAAATAGAGAGTTAATATAAAAAAGTATGCATTGTTGGAGAGTATGATGACATACTTTTGGGAGACTCTGGATACCAGTGTACATCATACTTCCTGACACCTTATAACAAGAAATGTATTATAAAAACAACATTAATGTGAATACTTACTAAATGAATTAATGGCATATGTATTGTTCATTTGTACTCACTGTAATATTTTCATATCGTTAATAATAATGTTTACTTAAGATGTATATATGATTATGAATGTATAAAGCTTTTTTCTCTAACTTCCGTATTATTCTGTAGCGTATGCAGTAATACAGATATCTACGAGAAGAGTCATAGAACAGATTTTTGAAAGAGAATATTGCCTTCCTAAAGAAGTGTCTAAGGACGAACCAAAGACGACATGCAAAGTGGTCGCTGCATGTGTTGGGCTCCACGAGTTTATTGACAGTGGAGATATAATGACATCCAATGATTGTCTATTCGACCTTGATCAAGAGACTGATAGTGATTTAGACATAGATAGAACAGGCTAAGAAATGCGAAAGTATTTCATATGTACATACTTTGGAAGAATCGTTCAAAAAGATTAGGATTAAATGCCAACACTAAGTTGAGAATACAATCTGGCATGTATGATGAATGGTTAATCATATGTTTAATAAAGACATTAAACGTTTTGTTAAGATTTAATGTAAGTCGTACAATTCGGCTGTCGATAACAACGATGCGAGTATATGAAACAACTAAATAACATGTTTACACTGAAAAGTAATTTCACAGCAATTTCTAATTTTATTCATACCATATTTAAACTCAACCAATTCATCTTTGGCATCTCCACTTTTTCTGATGACTTTTGTTGTTAATGTTGTTGTTATATTGTGTGTGATAAAATGTTTTTTTTTCCTATGATGGTGATTGCGATGGTAACTTTAATTGGTGGAGTTTTCTTACAAGTTAGGACATGGCTCAGTTAATACTCATTTTAACAGGATACATGTATGTGTAATCTAATATATTATCTATTCTATGGCACATTTGTGCAAACATTAGACACTATAATTATATAATTTTTCTGTTAAATTATCGCTGTCAAAGGTGCGAGCTAGATATATCTATATTTTTAACGTGTTTGCATAGAAAAGGCCATAAAATGATCTTTTTAAAACAGTTATTTAAAATAGAAAGCGTATTTCCGAACCTTTCGCTGTATTTTTACATTTTTGTTCGAATCATACTGGCTTGTACTTTATATGAACTTTCTGGAGAAACAACGGCAAAAACCTTGAGTATAGGAACATATTAAACCACTTTTTGTCCTATCATTGACTCAATCCAACCGAATAATATACTAACACGTGAATTCTTTAAGAATGTATTAACTGTTTAGACAAAATACTTTACTACAACTTCTACAAACATGGGCTCATTACTGAGTGATTGAAAAACAAATCCTATTCATCTAATATAATGCAGACTAAGGTAGAATTGTCCTTTAATGTTTTATTGATTTTTCTATTATATTAGGCAAATAAGAAAAAGTCATATAAAATTGTTTACAGATATTTAGATCGCAACTACCTCTAGACAAAAGGCAAACAAGGTAAATGTAAATGTGACAAAAACACAGAGACGAGATATAACACACAAAACAGAAAACAAATAATAAAATTTTAGGGTAATCTCAATCTGGTTTTTAATTTGAAGTTGCCTGTTTTACAAACTGAAAATAGTTCACTGGTGGTTTTTTTTCCAAAGATATACAAATTTGAGACTCCGACTATGATGACGCACGATGCCGAAACTTATTTAAATTTCATGAAATAACACACTGTTAACGAAAATTTAGCACCAGGAAGCAAAATACTGTGAATACATGTTTGAACCTGTGTAACAAAATGAAAACAAAATAAAGATAGATTCAGAGCGTTGGATAAAAACCATTCAGTTGTCCATCAAAAGCTAAACATTTGACTTCCTACCAGCTGCATGAGTAATATACTTCCATAGTTACAATCATAATACCACTTAAGAATATTTGCAAATGTTATTACTGTGATAAACGCACCATTTTTACTCTAAGGGGGATATAGTACTTAAAAGAAATGTGGTTTAGTCTCATAATGTGTTGAATATAATAAGCAAGCACATCAATTTATTTTGATGATTTTATTTACGACTCTTCAAATAAGGAAAACACGAAGTAGCATTACTATGTTGTTCTAACCAAAAATGTCATATTATTGTGATGCCAACTGTGCATTATTCAGACAAATATAATGAATAATGGCATGTCGGTTTCTCGTGTTATGCCAATGTAATGAAAATCACTATCCACACAAGGTACTCTACATAAGATACAATGTTGTTACATTGACTGGCAATTGTTTACGTTCATATGTTAGAACTGAAGAACCGATTAAAGAATCATTCGTAACTGGAAGTAATGTGTGTTATTTGAATTAAATCTTACTAAAAGCACGACTAGATTCTTGTGCCTACTTACTGCGCTATTTTTAATTACTATTTTTTGTCTATTAGTGTTATAAACGCCGTAATACTTGTCTCACGTTTTAATGTTATTTGCATGTTGTAATGACGTCAAGTGCTATATCAAAATGCAATATTTGTTGGAACAACGCGAGTTCTAAGCACGTTGTAATATTTTTATCGAACCAATTGCGCAAAAAGTTAGAAAACATTACTGATATTATACACAAGTATATTGCTGACTGATGCAAACGTTACACAACCTAATCACAATAATAATTTATTGTACAATTTTATTAATTATTATGAAAAACATAAAAGTGACGTTATGTTTTATAGCTTATCATATGGTCATCGAGCTATGTGTGTGTGTGTTATGTTAGACACCCCGTACAAATGCCTGGACGAAAGCATCAGCTCGCCAAAGTTAAAAGGGAAGACCTTTCCCACATTCAGACATTTATATCAATGCCTCGATTTGTTCGTTATTTTGATAGGGTCTTTTTTATTTAACTATTCACAAACCGTAGACTCCCCCTCTCGTCCACGAGTGAACCTAGTAGATTGACAAATACATATTGGGTGTACTTGCGCATTCTTACTCACGATTCGGTTGCCTTGTTAAAGAATTAAAATTAAAGCTAAAATTGTGCAGCATTACGAAAACATTTAACGCACATGTTGTATGCCAATTGAACATGCGCTATCTGAACAAAAGCTGAAAGCTTCTGCTAGCCATATTTAAATACGCTCAACGGCAATACATGTTATTAAGACTCAAGTGACTATATCAATAATCTTTGTACCAGAAGGATTGACATTAAAACCCTTCACTGTCGTAAATTATTAATTTATTTTAGTTGCATTGTGTGTAAGTATAACTATCCTTAATATTACATGAACACCTACTAGTATTATATCAATATATGGTTTGCTTTGTTTGTATATTAATCCGAATTCTTAGCTTGTTTGTCATTGAGAAAATCACCAAGGAAGTGTGGAAGCTTCTTAACATATTTAAACCTCCCAGTAGCCAAATCTGTCTCCTTGCCGCCGATATAAAGTAATAAATGTTTGTTTCGTTTTATTTCTAGTTTCGCCAGTATTCGTTCTCAGTGTTCTGAGATTGTTATTATAATATTGAATGTAAGTACCTCTTTCTGTGCAAGCTGAAATTCTATACATGGTGTAAGCTGATTACAATATTTACACTCTTGTTATTGGTTAAACCTTGACGCTAGATGATAGAAAAAGTAGATAAATAGATGGGTGGGTGGGTTTTAGGTAGGCAGATAGGTAGGTAGGTAGGTAAAGGAATCATCATATGATGCTATGATTGAAGCAAATCACGCATTTCATTGGGTTAGGATATATGTACACAGTAAGAGATGAAAGATGTCACAAACATAGATAAAGTGATCTCTACTTTTTAATACAAGACTGGCACAAATTGGCATGCACGAGAAAGCAATCCTCATAATGCACTAAATAATACTCGAAGATTCTGTGTCACAGAAGAATTTCCAAACAAATGTGAATGTCTGATGAAGATCGAGGATCCATCAGACACACCTTCACCAAAGTCGCCAGTACAAGTACCTTAAAGTCTTCAAGACAAATTAAATTCAACAAATCCCATCTGACGGCAAATACAATAATATATGGAAGTGTCGAGGTCTTCGGCCGGACTTGAAATGCATGTTTGCTACTACATGTAATATAGCTTTTAAATACGGCTGTTTTGTGTCTTCATGAGACATTACTAAAGGAGAATGATACATGTAAGTGTAACGAATGTTAAGTATATAGTTCTATTCATACAGAATGTAAAAGGGCGTCTGGGAACTCGTCGTTTCTAGACAACTCCAATATCCAACTTCCACATTCATAAGTTAATCTTAACACATATCAACAAGATGTTGCCGTTTATGTAACACTTCACACAGGTTCGTTCTGAATATCTTCCACCTAATACCAGTAGTCATAAACGCAAAGTGTGTATCAATTGCTTTCACCCTATATTGATATTGGTGACTTTAATGCACATAACGCTATGGAGATATGATGATTAAAATAATATGGGTAATTGTTCTCAAAATGACATATGTCATAAGAATAGCAAAATGGCACCCTACCTGAAGCATGCAACAAGAGATTATTCATCTCTTGATATTTCATTACGTCACCCTTTGTATATATTGACTAACGCTTTCGATGTAAACGATGAGTTATATGTAAGTAATCAATTTCCAATTATTCGCAATAACGAATCGACAAAATTATAATGATACCTGCTTGAAGATGAACACAGCAAATTATGATTTATTTCAACGTTTTTTAAAACACTAACACAGTCTGACTTCGGTAATGTTGACGATAAAATGAACGCAAACAGTGTACACGATATAAGCATAAAAGCTATGAAACATTGAGAAAGTTAACAGATTAATAAAGTTTGGTTAAATGCTGAATGCACAAAGGCCGTAAGTAGACTTAATAATATTAAGCCTTCATTCTAGAATATAAATAGTGTTAACTATTAAATAGCAAAATGCAAAAAAATTATGCGGCAAGTCAAATTAACACCCTGACAGAATTACGGTTAAAATTGAATAGCAACACATCAGTTAAAATGTATGGCCAACAATAAGGAAAATCGTAAATCCAACTCATCCACGCTGAAACATTAATTAAGTCGCTATCACAGACGGAAAATATCGAAAATTATTGCCAAAAATTTTGAATTTCAAAGCGTAACAATATACAGCTGAAATGGAGTTTTCTTATTCGCAAAAAGGCGAAACTAAGTATTTTACTATCAGCGAATTTCAGAAGCTCGCAATAAAGGACACGACACCGCTGATGGACAGGAAGACACCATATACACGGTTTTAAAACATTGGCAGCGTATATTTCTAAGACTACTTTTATTCATTGAAATGAAGTATGGATTTCAAAAATAAACACACAATTCACGAAACACATGTATTCACTCTACCTATACCAAAAACAAGGAAAGGATCCAAAATGATCAGACAAATTATATACTTATTACTTTGACTCGTTGTATTGGTGAATCACTAGAAGGAATTATTACTAGTTAGCTCGTATGGTATCCGCAATCTAATATTTTATTAAATGAATAGCAAAGTGAATTCAGAACCCAACGTAGTATTGTCGATCATATCATTTACAATATCTTGTGACCGTTGTCTTTTATTTTGAAAAGGCATATCATACTACATGGAAACATGGGACAAGACTTAGGTGAACTTTGCTTAAAAGGAAAGTTTACCCATATTGATTTGCAGCTTTCATTCTGGCAGACATTTTCAAGTAGAAACATGCTCCAATTGGTCTTCTGTTCACAACAATGGAACTCCGAGCATTATATTGAATAACACCCTTTTAAAATACAAATCATATTGTTTAATGTAATCTCCCGATGAATTAGTCAAATTTTCATTTTAGATGGATGACATTTTATATGTTGCCTCTAGAAAGATATAACGACGAAAGAAAAGTAGTAAAGGAAAAGCAGAAATAAATTACTATACCGAGCAAAACAAATCGCTAAACGTTATTTTTTAAGAAAATAAGTGCTTGTATTTCTGTCAGAAATACATAATGAATAATACATAATATTATCTCAACAATGTTCATAATCCAGTAGTCCGAGAAAGGCCTAAAGCTCTTAACTTATGACATTTGTTTATTTCCTATTGAACAGGGAATTTATAGAAATGTTTTATTGCAGACGTAGCAATCTCTCATATCATAAAAGTTAGTCTATGGCTCTGCTAGTAAATGTTACCTCCAAATGCTAGACGTTGTTCAAAACAAGGAACTTCGTTTGGTCGAGGATCGTTTATGACCTCTTCTATGGAGAGTCTTTAAATAGAAGCAAATTGAGCCATCACTATAACTAAGACGTAAAAACGTTCACTTCAATGCATTACAAAAAAGTAAATCCTCTATTTCATACTGTTTTCACCTTAAATGTGAGCAGTTGTACGATCACATGCATTAAGTATTAAAGCACTTCGTTTGCCCATGAAGAAACTGTACAATTAACAGAAATCCCTCATTATTATGTGATAATATCCTGTCATCGACCATCAGCCATGTTAAATAAGTGCTCCTGTTGTTATCTTAGAACTTAGAAATAATAAAACGTCAAACACAGACCCCTTTTTCTTACAGAAGTATTTTCATCTTAACGTTATAAATCACTAGTCGTCTCCACCTAAATTATGGTTGTCCACAAACATATTTTTAAGGTCTTAATTTCATGTCGGATCATCATTGTGATTTGTTTACAATTACCATTAACACTATTTAATCATTTAGTGATTTGTTTACGTTGTACTTGATTAAATTAAACCTAATTATACCTCATTAACCTTACAACTTATCGTATTTGTCGTCGAAAACTAGCCTGTGAACTAGCAATATGAAAGACACACGTACAAGTTAATTAAAAGTGACTAAACTGACACGAGACATAACACACGTAGGGAAAAACACAACCATTACCGCATGGGAACAGTCAGTCGACAAAACAGCCTTTGCTTGACTAACGCTGTTACCTCGCACTTCCTGGAGGTGTAAATTCAAATCAAATTCAAATCAATTCACTTGACGAGTATCCATCTTCATGTGCGAATTATGTTGTATACTTACAGCGCCGGTTTAAAAAGTCACATTTTAGAAATGGAACACGTTTTCGGAAGTATCCACTGCGAAACTCTTATATCGCTTTTTATATATACCTTTCCCTAAATCATAATAGAAAATAGCAAAGTACTAGGACTTGTGCGCAGAATATTTAGAATCAAAGATTTTAACCCGGTTTAATAGGGAATGTTTTCAAGTTTAGAAAAGGACAGTTTCAACAACGATAATGAGTTAACATAACATATGTTTGTTTCCTCCACAATGCTGCAACGTTCCTACTTCGACCGCCATTTAGAAGAAAATGGAAATCGATCGAGAAAAAGAACGAGCCTAAAATGTCCCAAATTATAATGTAATGTTTACCAACTAATTTTAATTTTTATTCAATTTCAGCATTTTGTGTTAACTCTGGACAAGATTATGATCTTTTACCTCTTCACATAATGCTATTTTACCCGTATTTACACTACAGTACCATAAAATAGACAAGAACTACATATGTATATGAAACATATAAAAGTATTTTGACGTTTTACGACACGTCGATGCTACTTCAATTTTCGACACTTACATAATTGTTAACATACATTCAGATATTGTATGATGTGATTTGACTAAATATCTGGCTTAACTAAAGACGAATCCAAAGTATATGTATATGTATTCAATTTCGTTATGTTACAGTCCTGATTTTACCAATCCTACCATGAACAAAACTGTATTATGAAACAAAAGTTTGTAATAGGTCCGCTAATTAAGGATAGTCTTAAAATCCTTATTAGTTGAATAAGTTTTCTCAGTACACGTATTGTATAGGGTGACT
>CM017561.1:20538222-20600722 GCA_007844125.1 Sinonovacula constricta
AAAGTACAAAACAAAACACTCAACAATGTGAAGTGTAAACGACGCAGAAGTCACATGACCTTAGCAATGCATGGTTAGGTCTCATCGGGACACTTTCGTAGAAAGGAAGTGGTACTTGAGATAAAGACTTTCGGACTCGTAATTTCTATTTCGAAACCACATATCATCTTAAAGAGCCTAATAATTGGAGTCAGTTTAAGGGAATGTCAACCGTTACTTAATATCGACCGTTTGTAGTTTGTTGTAAACATAATTAAATACTTGAATACATTAAATTGCTGCCACTAAGTCTTACAGAGAATGAAAACAGATTTGCCTAGATAGACAGATCATTAAAATGGCTCAGAGATTAGACATATAGACTTGTCCTGAAGAAACTTGCTTAACTTATTGTTTTCTTAAATAAATTCCGGTCTAATAGTATATTAAAATATGCACACACATATTATATATATATTGTATTGCAACCTCGAATTTGTTTGTATATCATTACATCATTTTATAATGGACTTAAAATCCTCTACTAGATACAAAAAGGTTCACAATTCAGTTATTTTATTGATTCTTTGTAAAATACATCTACAAAAAGTCAGTATGGTTAATATACAACTGTGTAAATGTGAACTTGAGTAATATACTTCAACAAAAACGTCAGTAATACTCAATATATACTTGTGTTACTAAGAACTTATGTAAAACACCTCCGAACGTTGTCCATGAAAGCTTCACATTCAGCGTGTAACTGTAAGCACGTTTAATATACCATAAACACTCAATCTATATTTTTGTGTGATTGTGTAAATGTCTATTATACCTATAGGCAAATGTCAATACATACTTATTTTTTAAATTTTGTAATCGTCAACTGCGGTTATATACCTCTACAGATACGTAATAATTGATCAATATATAAATTGTTCCGTAGAATTAAGTTTAATATAATGCAGCAAACACGCAGAGAGTATATAAATATATAGTATATAATTACCGTGGAAAGTGTATAGTTCGACAGTGTATACCTGGGACATGCATGACATGGGTCAAACAATATAGGAACAATACTTTCAATGAAACAGTCTGTAAAGTCGCTTGCAAATTTGAATTTGGCGATCAAGATGTCAGTTTGAATCTCAAAATTGGCGTATTCGTATTTAAATTTTAGGTTTAAATTGTTTTGACGCTTATGCAAGTTATTGACTTGTTATTATTTTTTGCTGATAAAATACGATGAGGTGTACCTTGTATTCCTCTGGAGTGTATCTCTTTATATCTTTACGATGCTTATGCGTATAATAATTGCAAGATGCGCGCCATTGGCATTTAGTAACACCTTTTAATCTTGTTTATATTTTATAGAAAATAAATTTGTAAGAACACTAAAGTATTACCACCAAAGTATTATCATTTTATACCAGTCGCTCGCTCAATCTGCGCCTCATAATTCTGAAAATCCTAACGCAATAGACACTAAACTTCATGGAGCAGTAAGACAGTACAGGAGTGAGTGCTCTGCTTTGTGGCCTATGGCAGAGATTAAGTTTAAATGAATGTAGGATCAAGTGACGTTTTATGCACTATACACTCTTATACTGTGAGAAATTGATTTAGGGTTGTTTATGGCGTAAATAGCTGTATAAATAACTATATATCCTCCGATATGGTATATGATGTTATTTGGGATTTATAATGCTATAAATGATATAATGGTATAAATTCGGGGAAGCACTGCGTCAACATTTGTAAGTAGGTCACAATGAGGTTAGAAAGCTACGTCGAAAAAGGCACGAGATAATTTGAAAATATTTGAAATATTGAAAATATTTCCACATGCCAGTCAAATGTAGATTTACAACAGTCAGTGAGGAGAAAATATATAAAATAGAGCAAACCCAACAGTTACCGCCGTGACACGGCTAGTCGGACCTTGGCCGTCTGAGGTGTTTATATCGGTTTTACCGAGCTCTGACCTTGATTTTTCTAATGATTTCTCAAATGCAAGCCTAAACATGATATTTGAATCAAACTCTGTCTAAGTGATGCCGTACTCTTAGAGACGTCATTAGAAAGAAAAAGTAGTGACGCAATTGAAAATGACGTCCACATTGTATTAGGGTGAGAGAGAATAAGTATAATTTCTATTAAAAGAATTATATAAGAATATATGACAAAGTCCTATGAGTATTGCAACATATACCAAACTCCGAAAAAGCACAGAACAAAGGTATTTCACATGTAAGCCAAGCGAAAAGTAGGAACAAATTTAAGATGAGTCATTTAAGGAAAAGAGCAAACCCGACAGTTACCACCTCGGAACGGTCAGTCGGCCATATGGACCGACTGGGGTGCTAAACCGGTTTTACAGAGCTCTGACCTCGCACTTCCTGACGAGTTTCTCAAATGCAAGCAACGAAAAGAAAAACGATATATTTAAAAACAAAATGTCTATGCGCTGATATTTTCTATACGTTATGACGAAAGTAGTGACGTCATCGAAAAATAATGTCCACATAGTGTTCAGAAAAGGAATATGGTTTTATTTTGATTTGAAAAACAACACAAAAATGGTTGATCACACTCTTCGTTTTAAAATCAAATAAAAAATCGAATCAGGGATAACTTGACAAGAGAAGAAGTGTAAATCGTTTTAGCATCTAGGCATGTGCTAATGGAAATAAAGTACCAAATTCCAGTGAGCTTAAACACACACACACACACACACACAACTAAAACTCTTCATATGATAAAATAAATTACAATGTATATTACATGCACAGGAATATTTTTTATATCCGCCACACTGCACAAGTAACATTGTTATAATCCTGAATAAGACCATAGACATTCTAAAGTGTAATGTTTAATTTCAGATGTATATGTAGTTGATACTATTTATGGATAACAGTCTAGAGTTAGCATTTTGAAACAGTACCAGAAATTTGGAACCGTTTGTGTTACATTTAACACTTTTCATTTAAATCAACAGAAGCCGGAGATCTATTCGATGACCATCTACACTGACATAAAGTACAGGTTCGCTACCACAAAGGTCACCAGTCGCGTCAAGAACCCTGGGGATACCGTGAGGGAATCTCTGTTTGACGTCACACTTCCAAACGAGGCTTTCATCACAAACCTGACACTGTAATTATAAGCAAAATATTAGCACGTAGTATACCCCATTTCTGTAACTAAACCAAAAGTCTTAGCTTCGATAGGGTATGGCGAAGAGGATTGTTTTTACATGTGTAATATATTCTTCCTATAAACAAACTTTATAGGTTAAGCAATTTCAAATTATATAATGGATTGCCACATACGTTGCTTTCACAGTATTACTCATGTATCGAAAATAAAATTAAAATTACCCAGGCAATGTAACGTTCCATTACAGTGAGATTGATGACAAAATTGTCTTAGGAGAGATTAAGGAGAAACAAGAAGCTAAACAACAATATGAGGCGGCCCGTAGCAGAGGAGAAAGTGCCGGACACATTGAAACTAAGTGAGTAGCGCTTTAATGCGACCCTATCATTGTTCTTTAGATTACAAAATGGGACAAGGCCTGGTGTATGTACAACAACACTGTTGTTTTGTTATTGTTTTTGACAAGATACAAAAGTTCCAACTGATTTGGTTATGTTAACGTATGTGTATATTGGTGGTATGTTTGGATAAAGTAAGAAAACAGTTATGCGTTATTAGTAACGCTTCTTACCAAGTTATGTGAAGAATTATAGGATCTAGTGGTGACAGTCGGTTTCTAATAACCCATAAACCTATCCCCACATAGGATTGAGTCGAAACCTATGCCACATTCTTTTATTCAAGCTGAACTTCTGTAAAGTTATTCGCCATGACTCATTTCCACCAGAAACATATTGAATGTACATTGTCGAGGAAACTATTTACGCTAGCAAGACATAATTATTATTAGATCAAGGGTCTTAGAATCTCTTCTTATATGCACATAACGCTTCCAACACTGACATGAAGCGAAGAATGGGTACAATAGGTACTCCATAGCAATCGAAAAGCCTTGGCAACTGACAATACATTGGCACGACACTGCTATGGTTCGAGTCTAAGTCTTCCCTGCTTGTTTTTAAATATTGGCATCTGGACTCTTCCGTAAGCAGGAAAAGCTGGACACCGACATTATGGTCAAGTGCCAAATATTAAGCTTAAGACACTAGTATATGATATATATGATACATGATTAGTATGTGTATCATAAGCTTAGGTTGATTGGATAAAAATGGTTACCTTGTACTGGTTCTCTTTCATGTAGACACCGGGAGACGAACCGGTTCACGTTGTCAATCTCGGTGGCGCCAATGTCCAAAGTGACCTTCAATCTAACATACCAGGAACTCCTAAAGCGCACGCACGGATATTACGAGGAGGTCAGTTTGACCTTGATTATTGGTATATTTGCGTCTAATGTGTTTTAATATTTTAAATACTTCTATGAAAAGTAGATGTTTGCCGCTAGCCTCCCTTTCTTGTGCAAATGCTTGCAACTGTTCATATAACCGAGTATTCATTTTGTTTACTGTCCTTATTATTTTATACTTTTATAACAATGACAGGTTATTGATAGACGATAGTTTTTTCGTAAGGGAATAACAGATTTTCATTAATTTAGCTGTGGTTGATCTATGTGTATCAGGTGATTTACATAGACCCGGGACAACCAGTGCCGGAGCTGGAGGTGACGGTGACCATTTTGGAGTCACGCAACATTACCAAGCTGACTGTGCCGGTGGAGAGTAACCAGGTAGACGGAGAGTTTCTAGGTGAGTGTTTGACCGTTGGTAACTTTTTGACTGCAGAATAAATAGCTTTATTGAGCATTAGACTGAATGAAGCAATTTTGTGCATTAAATTAAAATATGGGTCGATCATGATGATGATGATAATAATGATGATGATGATGATGATGTTGTTGTTGTTGTTGTTGTTGTTGTTGTTGTTGATGATGATGATGATGATGATGATGATGATGATGATGATGATGATGATGATGATGATGATGATGATGATAAAAATGAAGATCTAGATGATCATTACCACGATGTCCTAACAGGGGCATCGTCAGCTGCCATTAGCCAAACAAGTCCCACCAGTGCCATTGTGAAATACGCTCCGACATTAGAACAGCAGAAAAGAGAACGAGAATCCGGTCTGTCGGGAAAGTTCGTGGTTCGGTATGACGTCGACAGGTCCATGGACGCTGGAGATGTCATGGTATTTTTAAATACAAACAAAACAACTGTTTAATGTCTTCTCTGCGATTTGTTTAATGTTACATTATTAACGTTTAGGGCAAACATGCAATTATGTTATTTAACTACTTCGATAAAGTGCACATAAAGAGTTGATTAATGTAACGTTGTTATTCCCGCAAGTCAAAATATGCAGCATCCATAAATTATTTGTAAGTTTGATCGATATGTGAAAATATTTTTTTCATCTTTTAAAAAAAAGGTTTTGATCGCCCGTGGGTTGTTGACAAATATACCATGCCTTCATAAAGGAACTATTACTAAGTCCTTATGAGCATTGCAACATATACCGAAATTCAAAAAAGCACAGGACAAAGGTATTCATATGCAAGCAAATTGTAAAACTAACAACAAATCTGTTATAAATCATTTACAATGAGCAATTACCAATTTGGAACGGTCAGTCGGAAAAAAGGAAGTGGGGGTGCCTAAACCGATTCTACAGAGCACTAACCTCGCGCTACCGAGATGAGCAGAAAAAGAAGGCGAGCAATCCTTCAATTTAAAAAGCCGCATGCATGCGTGGTTAAATATTTGCACCTCAACGCCCAATCATGCTATACTTGTAAAACAACCCATTGTCGAACAAATATCATTTCTGACCACGCGATATATACCCGCGCTATTCACACAGCCTATGGGAACATAGCAGATTCTACATTGAATACTAAAGCTGTTTCATCAGCCATACGCAGCTGGAAAAAATCTCTTCTCACGCTCCTAGTGTGCATTTAAGTAACAGCAAACATTATAAATTAAGTCCTCACTTTTAAATTTATACTTGATCTGTTCTATGTCAATTTCTACCTCTACAAAGTGCGTTTCTGTAAAAGTAAGAAATGCCATCATAACCTAAGTCACAAAATGCTAATTTTCTTGAAAAATCAAAGACTGTCTCAGAGTTAAAATGTACTTTTGCTTTTAAATTTCAAATTAAAATAAAGTATAACAACAACACTGTACTTATTTGACATTTAAGACATTTAAAGCACAATATATCAAATGTTAAATAATGGTGTTATAATTGCATACATATTCTCATGAGAAGGTTTATTAGAAGAATGTCGTTTTTAGATTAATAATGATCAAGATACAGACATCATATATACATGTTATTATAAGGTGTTTGATTTAAGAAATATACTCTTTGTACATGTTAATACACATATTCTTCTTGCCTATCTTGACGACGTGTGGTTAATAAACCACAGAATATTCATATCCAGTAGACTTAAAAATACAACGAGCAAAACTATATTAATGATATACGCACATGCCTCAAATAAACTAATCAAGTGAGCACACTCCTAGTTCCGGGAGGCCCCAGGTTCGTTCCCTGGCAACCACGTATAAAAGTCAGTAAAACTGCCGTGATAAGGCTACAAATATTTTGGTTATACTCCTCAACTGGTCGTCGGGATAATGGGCCTGTGTATGGTATCATACCAGACTTTTAATGCATGCTACAAAATGTAAAGCTGGCACTGTGGACATCGTCTCAGAGTTACTGAAATGCTCTTGATGGGAAAATAGACATAATGGGAAAATAGACACAACAAATAAACTCAAGTTCTGTTATGGTCGAACTTTGTGATGAGCACAAAAAACGGAGTACAGTGTATCTATAAGATAGTTTACGAATATGAAAGAGGAAAGATGAGCATGTGGATAGAGCTTAGCCAAAGACATAAAAGACATGAACACGTGTAGTCATGTAGTCCTGATTTTCTCCACTCTAGCCTTGTCAAGGCATGTGCACCGTGAAGGCGACGCAGTGCAAAGATTCAAATGAAGTTTTTTAAATGTCCTTTACACTGTCACTATGCATAAATCAATTCAAGGTAGTCGGATTTGCAAACGTTCATGTTCACGTATACAATGTTTAGTTGACAATTTCAAAAATGCTTATCTAACCTAAATGAATTTGAAAAGGCTAAAACTAAAGCCCCAGAGTGATCAATTTTCCGCAACACACGTGTGATTTACATACTATATATCAGGGATATACCGATGTGGTAGATAATTCACGTCTTCATATTCACAGTGGCAAGTTCAGAATGTAGTCCACTCTAACAAATAACATAGCTAAACGTTTGCAGCGTTGACGTTACACCTATTGGATTGTTGGCATAGAAAGGCTTCCAAATTTAGCCCTATGTTGTTGGGTAATTGAAGAAACACACCATTGATACGAGATTAATATACTGAAAGTTTAAATGAATGTTTGTATATCCCATATACTTTTGGCATGCAACCGTTATCAAATTATGACTAGCTTATTACAGTAGTTCTTACAAAATGACGCACAAATAAATGTTTAGGCATAGTATATGTTCAAACATGAACACTGCAAACAAACTCACACAATGCACTTCGCTTAATGTATGTAAAATAAATTTTTTGAACGACCTGCAAAGATCAAAATAAAATCTGATTCGCCATTGAAGATTTTTATACCAAACATTTTTTACGTATATCTATTTTTAGATGGTCAATGGATACTTCGTCCATTTCTTCGCGCCGGAAGGTTTTAAACCAATCCCGAGCGATGTCTTATTCATACTGGACACAAGTGGATCCATGGATGGAACAAAGATGGAGCAGGTTATTAAAGAAGTCGTTTTCTGCATGCAGTTGTAACTAAATACAGTTACTATTTGTTACCGTATTTTCTGAAAACACATTACGATTGTTACTATAAAGAAAATGTTAAACCAACCAATCACAAATAGATGGTTCTGTTAGAATTCAAATATCAAAGGAAAATACATTTTCAGTGTTTAGTGATATTTTATATATACCGCGTTCTCATATTTCATTGTTAAATGTATGAACTAAATGTCCATATCGATGCCGTGAAAACTTTCAAACAAGCCTGAAATCGGACTTTATTTTTTATTACATATATTTTATAAGGATAACGTAAAATACTTTTTTGCTGCTATTGCAATTTTATTGAGGTATTTAATAAACAAATCAATTTGATTTGATTTTAGAAAGCATACATATATTATGAATTTGAGATTTGAACATGTCATTAATTTAAATGCCATAGAGTTTGGCCATAAGATACCTATGATTTTGATCTGAGATTTCTTGTCATAACATTAACATTCAAAGTATTTTTTCTACTACTTATTGTAATTCCATCGCATAACAAATGCAAATCTGTCGCCATTGTTTTAGTTGAAAGAGGCCATGCTGGCAATCCTAGCAGATATGCATGAAGGAGACCGTATGAATATCCTCACATTTTCCGGAAATTGCAAGCTTTGGCGGCAGGAAATGGTGGATATCTTTGACGAAGACATACGGGCCGAGACGGAAGAGTTTATAGGACTTATCAGAGCTTCAGGCAGTAAGCATGTTTAGTTTGGTCCCTTTAATTGTACGTTTTACTAACGATATTTTGGTTACAAGCGATGACGTTTATTTGAAAGGAGATAATGACATGATACCACATAGTCTTATGTTAACTGGCAACGCATTAGCGAGTTGTCCAAAAATTAGAGTTATTTTCATGTTGCTGATGTTCTTTTTTGGGGGGCGGTGTGGCTTGTGACACAGTCCCGAGTAATAAGAGCACACATCATTGACTTTGCATGGTCTTGACTACTCCCAGGTCATTTATGCATGCCTGGAAAATAGTTATGGGAGTACAGAACAAATATGTATATCAAATGATTCTATACGGGGTAAGAAACCTCCAAAGGTAGCCCACCTGTTTGCCGTGGGCGGCGACCCAGTATCTCTATGACGAGGGGATCTTGGGGGTTGAGGTCTTTGTTGGCTTGTCAGGATATTGACACAAAAGTCGACCCTGACCAAAATGTCACTTTGGCCCTAAGTTGTGGGGTAGACGGGCCGGGTGCTGGTCCTTGTCGTGGAATAAATTCCATAACGTTACAGCAGACGTTATATGGCGCGTTAACGCTTACTAGGTATTGGCGACGTCCGTGACGTCACTTCCGTATTATTGTTTTGTGACTTAGAGTAAAATAAACGGTCGAACCTGGAATACGCAGTCTAAGTTGTTCTTACACAACCGAGTACATTCATCACAGTCCTGTATGCCCAATCGGCTAACCCCTCGACCGTTGCTGGGCTAGCTTTCACTCCCTTTTGTCCCACTTTCTTGCCTCCGACTTTCCAGTCTTTTTATCTTCTTTCTTTTTCGAATATACCGTGTTCCGTAAACTCCTGTTCTCAAATTTCCCCCTATTAATTATAACTCAGCTTCCGGTCGACACACCCTGAATGGATCAATCTGGCATTTTGTATGTTTTGTAGTATATTTTATTTCGGAGTATCGCATGCCGGTATCACTGGTGTTGGGAGGTCGGAGATCCACTCCCATAAGACGCCCCCTTGTTGGGCTCCGCGGCGGGGGTGAGCCAGGACGCTGAATAATTATAATTATCTCTCATGGAACGCAAACGTTAATGCAAAGACCCGATCCCTACTTTATCGTCCGAAGATTCCGATACCGAAACACCTACAAGCACGTGCTTTCCTCACTTCATTGTTGTTGAACCGAGAAAAAAAAACGATAACTAAAGTATCCCTTTGTGTCATAGAAAAATATATCAAAGGTCTTATTGGCAGTGAAGTATCAGTCAAAAATCCTGAAAGACGACTGCATACTAATCGAAACAGATCAAATCTACTCCTTAAACTAACTGACTTCTGTTCCTTAAAAGTAAAAACTTATCCCCACTCGTCTCAGAACACGTCGAAAGGAGTTATTCGATGCCCTGACCTTGCTGGTGTCTCTGAGGAGGATATCCTCGGGGAACTCACGCCACAGTAAGTGTGTGATCTCCGCAGGATTTCATTCCTGAGGGACGGCCGGCGAGTTCTTACAAATATTTTTTGTTTTAACTTTCGCCAACCCATCACTCCCTACGTCCTGAAAGGTCGGTTACCTCAAATAAAAGTGCAGGTGTACATTCCCAATCCGCTTAGGTGATTTCATTGTCAGACGTTTGGCCACTACGAGTCCCAGTGCAAGGAGGACGACCGTTGCCCACGTTGCGGTCAACAGTCCGCCCTGCACAGGGAAGACCTATGTCCTAACCCGCTTAAATGTGTTAAATGTTCTGGACCACGTGAGACCAACTCTAGGTATTGCCCTGCCTGGAAACTAGAAAAGGAAGTACTAAAAATAAAGTACACAATAAACACCTCTTTTCCAGAAGCCAGAAAATTGGCAAAAGGCAAGGCAACTCCAAAAAAGCATCTCTGTGCACACGGACAATTTCACCCAGTATGAGGTCCCGACTGGTGACCAAATTTTTGACAAAGTCATCATTCCGTCCAAATACAAGATATCGGAATCTTCTTAAACTCAGACTTCTCCTTCAAGCAAAAACACTGTTTCTTCAAGTCATTCTGTGAGGTATAACGCAAATGTACAAAACAAGCCTGCAGCAAAGGACCAGATCTCCTCTAAGGACACTCCTGGTCCTTTGGAGCAGAGAAGAGGACAGAGTCCTACCACTGCATTCAAACCTTTAAACACTGCTGAAAGGGAAAAGGTTAATTTTAAATCTAATAATAACGAAACTTACAATCAATCCTTTTCATTGAAAGAGCTTAAAGATGATCTAAATAAATCGCATGATACCGCTGCTGGTCAAGACGACATACCGTATCAATTTTTTAAACATTTACCTATTCGATCTCTAAACTTACTTCTGTCAATCTTGGATATCCGGTAAAGTACCTTTTTTGTAAAAATGCCTTCATTATTCCACTTCATAAACAAAGTAAGGACCTAACAGATCCTCAAAGCTATAGACATATTGCTTTGACGAGCTGTATTTGTAAAACCTTAGAACGAATTATCAATATAGACTTGTCTGGTATCTTGAGTCCAAAAACTTAATTTCAGAATATCAAAGTGAATTCAGACACCAACGTATCACAGTCGATCATCATCTTGTTCGTTTCGAAGCACTCATTCGTGATGCCTTACTCAAAAAGGAACAACTGTTAGCTGTGTTTTTCGATCTTGAAAAGGCTTATGACACGGCTTGGAATCATGGGATTTTAAAGGATTTAGGTGACCTTGATCTCAGGGGTCGTTTACCAATTTTCATTGACAGCTTCCTTTCTGACAGAAGTTTTCAGGTCAAGATTGGGTCCACCCTGTCATCTGTTCATAAACAGGAACAAGGTGTCCCCAAGGGTAGTATTCTATCTGTTACCCTTTTTAAAATAAAAATAAATAATATTGTAAAAGCCCTTCACGAAGGGATTGACTGTTTACTTTTTGTGGACGATTTGCTTATTTGTTACCGCTCTAAAATATGAGCACAATTGAAAGACAATTACAACAATGTCTAAATAACTTGGAAGCAAAATGGAGCAACACTAACGGTTTTAAATTTTCTCCAACCAAAATCCAACTGTATACATTTCTGTCAAAAACGAGGTCTTCATATTGACCCCGAATTGTTTTTAAATAACGTTCGCATTTCCGTCGTCGTTGAAACTTAGTTTCTTGGAGTCATTTTTGACAGGAAACTGACTGTTTTCCACATATCAATTACATCAAGAAGAAATGTCATAAGGCTCTTAACTTGCTTAAATATTTATCCGATACAGACTGGGGAGTCGATAGGAAAACATTGTCACTTCTGTACCGTTCCCTAATTAGGTCTAAATTAGATTACGGGAGCAAAGTCTATGGTTCTGCCAGGAGGTCCAATCTCCATATGCTGGACGTCGTTCACAGCCAGGGACTTCGTCTAGCTCTAGGAGCGTTCAGCGTCCATTTCAGAGCCTGTACGTTGAAGCCAACGAACCATCATTATTCTTGCGTCGCGAGAAACTTTCTTTGCAGTATATAATAAAACTCGTGTCTAATCCCGATAACCCAACGTTTAATTGTGTTTTCAACCCTAAACATGAACAACTTTATGATCGATCACCTTAAGCCATCAGACCTCTTGGTTTAAGGCTTAAAGATAGCATAAACACATCAGGTATAAAACTCGATAACATTTATAATAAACCAACAATTGAACATCCACAATGACAACTCCGTTCCCCTGATGTGAATTTAGAACTCTGTAAAAAAAAGTCGAACACAGATCCCTTGATTTTACGATCTGAATTTCTCGAACTCCGTGACAAGCATGCTGAATACCTTCATATAAATACTGATGGTTCAAAGACGGACACTCACGTTGGCTGTGCTTTTGTAAGTAATAACCACTTCCTTAAACAAATACTTTCTAACAACTCGTCTATCTTTACCGCTGAAATCCGCGCTATAAATCTAAGCCTTGATTTTATTTTAGAACATTCCGGTGAAAAATATGCTATATTTTCAGACTCATTATCTGTATTGCAGAGCATAAATTCACTAACTTATTCAAATCGACATGTTCGCACTGTTCTTGTCAAACTTAAAAGTTTATATGACAATAACGAAATCTCCTTTTGTTGGCTTTCTAGTCATGTAGGCATCCGAGAGAACGAGGATGTAGACATGGGTGCACAATCTGCCTCAGCCTTCACTAAGACAGATCTATGCATCCCACACACTAATTTCAAACCACTTATTAACCGACATATTTTAGCCAAGTGGCAAAGAAGTTGGGACAGTATTGTTGTAACAAATTACACATTACTAAACCTAACGTCGGTGCCAATGTCTCTGCTTTTAGAGAAAGTAGACGGGAAGACGTAGCTCTTACCCGCAGTCGCATTGGACATACTAGATTAACTCGTTCATATCTTTAAAAAAAGAGAAGTTCAACCTGTATGTGTTCCTTGCCAGGAACCACTGACAGTCAACCATATTTTATTAGAGTGTATCGACACAGACCATATACGGTCGAAGTATTTTAATGTCAATAACATTTACGAATTATTTAGGACAGTGTCGGATTCTAAACTTGTTTGCTTCTTGAACGAGATTAGTATTCTTAATAAGTTATACATTTTTAGACTGTTTTTTTTTTACAACCCGTTATATTTTTTAAACTTTTTCTATATTTAACTTACATAGTTTAGTTTTGACCTGCTTATGCTCTATACACATTTAACTTTGACCTGTTTAGTGCGCTGTGCCGTAAAACCCATATATATATATATATATATATATATATATATATATATATATATATATATATATATATATATATATATATATATATATATAATTCAGATACACATTTAATGGCAGATTTATGAATGATTAATGCCGCGTACGAATATTAGTCATTGACTAGAGCAAAGGGTCGAAATTGGAATCGAACAGCTATTAGAATGAGTATTCCACTGACTTTGTATCGTCTACTAGTCCAAGATATCCGTCTTGGAGCCTTTTGTGGCTATGAACAAGGGTATGTTGTAACATTGGTCAATCGTATCATCTCAGCATCTCAGTCTAAACATACCCCACGCGTTCGGAGAGGAATGACATAATCGAGATTTTTTACACCCAAATCACAACCGTAAGAGGTTGTAGGTAATTCAAGCTGAGGCCTAACTTAAGTTTAAATGCAACATTATATAGAAAGTATTGAATGCTTTAGAGAATGGTTTCTATTATATGATTTTAGTGACTCCGTTGAAAATATTTGCCCCATTGTATAATTTGTATTATAAAAGATGTATTTTGTAGCTGGTGAGTTAATTGTATTGACTAATTGAGTTGTACATTTGATTTATTACGGAAAATATGACAATTGTTTTCACACTTGTTATTGTGTACATCAAAATAATACTGCCCGAACAGCAGCGCTTATGAGTGCTTCGTTTTTTCAAACACGTACATGTAGATGTAGATTAAGTATTTTATTCACTGCATGTTTTAAGATCAGGGTATTTTTTTTAATGACATTATTTTTTTTTCTAATCAAATAAACCATTGGACTCTTGGTGTTACTTTGATATAATTGACATCGAGCCAAAATCTTTCAATCAGAGGTTTAAAGGCATTACCTTGTTCTGAAACCTTTCTTTCTTTTTAATTCGATTAACAGTTTATCAGTCATTCATGAACAAGTGAAAATGTGTGTCGATGTTAAAACAACAATTTCGTTTGCTTTCACTATTATAAAATGGTAGATAGTGTGTAATTTGTTGTTTCACACGCGCAACGATAAAAATAGCTCTTATGTTCCTATTTAAATTCACATTAATAATTCCTCACTTTCTTAAGTAATAAATAGGGAATTTTTAATTCAAAATAATTATAATAAGCCAGACGTTTACAACAAGACAATTGATGACTTTGGTAAGCGTTCCTCTCCAATCAGGACATGTGCTACATGGAGCTTTACCCAGCTCGTTTCGGTTAAGACTGTAAGAAAGAAACCTATTTCTGGAAGGTTACCCTTATCGAAATCATATAGTAACTCGTTTTCTTCTTAATGCAGTGACAAACATTGAATTGGCTATCCGGACTGGATTGGAGTTTATGGCGGCACTTCCTGAGGACAAACACAGGTCACGTGTCATGGTTTTCTTGACAGACGGAGAAGCGACTAGTGGAACTGTCGACGACCAGGAAATTCTGAAGAGTATTAAAAGGATTAACAGCGAGGCCAGAATCCCGATATTCACATTAGCATTTGGTCAATCGGCAGACTACGACATTGTTAAGCGTATCGCAGTGCAGAACAATGGTTTTGGTCGCAAGATTTACGAGGCTTCAGATGCAACTATGCAAATTGCAGGCTTTTATAGCGAGATATCCGTCACGCTGCTTAACAACATAACATTTAACTATCTTGACGTTGAAGAAGTGACACAGACGCAATTCAACAATTATTTCAATGGATCGGAAATTATTGTCTGCGGAGCGTATAGACCGTTGCACTCAAATGACTCTAACATAACGGACGTCGAGCCAAAGTTGAATCTATGGGTCGATGGTATTAGTGTGGAAGGGCCTCGTGTTCTTCTTGTCATTGATGAGATCGACATGGATCAAGACGTTCCAGAGAATCTAACAAGTGCGGGAGACTTTGAGCAGATAACGGAGAAGGTATGGGCGTATCTGACCATTAAACAGCTGCTTGATAAGCAAGTGACGAGTGACAATGATACGGTGAAGGAGGAGATTACAGCGAGAGTCTTAGATCTCTCACTGCAGGTGAGTCAGTGTAAAGTTACATAAATACTTTTATCTTTTGGGGATACTTTTATATTTTACTTAATCTAAAATGACTTGTTTAGACCCCATTTGATTGCACACGATATATTTGTACATGAAGTAATCCCTGAACGTTAATTTTATCACAAAATATAATCTAATCATATACGACCAAAACGTAAAAGCATTCTTTGTGCATGCTGTTCTTAATAACAGACAAACAAACCAACAAGGAATATAATGTTGTAAAATGTGTATTTAGTGAGTATTGTGTACAGAAACCTATCAAAGGCTATTCTACAGCTAATGTCCCCTTTACCTGTACGTGTCAAAGTACGGGCTAAATTTGTAAATTGATGTTTTATTTCTTAGAAAACCCTATTAATTAGAATTGTATTCGAAAAAGCGATTTTCTGTGCAGTAGCCCGTACATGCATCCAGACAGCTATAAATGTTGATGGATCTATTTTTCAAAGCGAACAGCATTTAAACGATGCAGACGTGGTTTGTGTCTTTATAGTGCGCAATTTGCTGGGCTATGTGCGATGTATATAGATGAATACAATTAAAATGTTCTCTTTTTTATGACTGATGAACGCAGCTGTGAAACATATTTATTATCCTTAGCAATTATTCAACCGTTCTGGAAGGACAGATAGTAAAATCATATGATTATCGCAATATAGATGAACAATTTGAAATAGAACTTGACAAAGGCACAAACACGCAAGTAAATTATACAAACATTGCGGGACGAGACATTACACAAGATGTCATCGTCTTAACGTTTTTACCAATAATGTTCCGAATCTATTTATGCCTTATATTCATAATATTACTAAATGTATTTCCAATAAGAGATTGTTAGGCATTGCCTTTATCTTCACTGAATTGAAGTTCATGCTAGTTTTAACACAGATTGCTGATGTTAAGATATTAACAAATCGGGTTTTAATTTTTTTGTTTCTATTGCCTTTGTCAAAATTTTCAGTACGGCTTTGTGACACCTCTAACATCGATGGTGGTAACGTTGCCGGTCTCTAGCCAGACAGGTCAAAATGGCGATGAGGCAGCTGAAGTAGTGGAAGATTTTACATTCATGGATTCTTCAATGGCGATACATGGGAAAAGCCTCGGTGGTAGTTCAAGCGGTGGCGATCCATTCGCAAGACCAATGATGGCTGGCAGTTATTATGGATCCTACAATGATCCAATGATGTTGTTTAGCCATCCTCTTCCTTCTAGTGGTATGTGTTCTATTTTTGGTATGTTAGCACATTGTAACTATCTTAAAAGGTTTAATATGTTTAATACCGAAAATTGATCACGTATCACTATTTGTTATGTATTATCGTAAGTCATTTAGAACACGGATTTTTTTCAATAGGTTAAGCTTGCCAAGAAATACGTGTGTCAGCGTCGGTTGTACTTCTTCACCTCTTAACCTAATGCCTGGGCTCTAGTCCTGATAGGGCCAGAAACTTATGTAGGGTCGCATCCAAGTTGACTTTCGAGGTACCGGTAGGTTATCCAGGCATGTTTCTGGGTTCTTCCGCCACCATAACATTAATAACTGCACACTGCCAATCAGTTATTACAAAACAACGTTTATATCTCCTGAACATTTCAGAAGGTATTGGTTGGACATATGGAGATCCAGGTTTCTTTAACCCAATAAGACCATCAAATGGACACGTCTTTAGCATTTAAGCAAGTGTAACTGTAACTGTTTGTCTTTGTTAGGGTAGTCCTGTGCGTGAAGTCGTCTATCGGCCGTGCCAACTTAAGTCTTTAAAATATAGCCATGTGTCATTTATGTAGCTACGTCGCTCCTTAACTCACAGAGACCGTTTCAGAAATGATCACGTATCACTATTTGTTAAATATTATCATAATAAAATTACAGTTAATGACTTCCTTTACGAAAGAAAACATTCACCAGATACGTTAGTATAAGCCTTGGTATTTCCTATAATTGTGTATGCAATTAGACATTGTCATTAAATTATTAGAGAATTAACATAAACTTCTGATATACGTTTAGTATTGATAAGAAATACGTTATTTTAATGCAGAAGAAATATAACAAAACATACTCTGTGATTTTTGAAACATGTTTATCTGAAAATTGCAGATATCAACAAGCTTGGGCCCGTACCCAAACATGACTTGCCTCATTCTTTGCGTAAGTTGACATCCCCTTTCTTATCCTTCTTCATATTTTCGGCAGCATCGGGCGTCCACCATCAGTAAAATAACAACCTAAATGATCAATCATCCTAATCTTCATTGGTATTGTTTGCATTGTCACAGTTATCATAAAAGTAATTTAGAACACGTATTTTTATCAAAAAGTTAAGCTTACCGAGTATTCCGTATATCATCATCGGTTTAACGTCTCCACCTCCTGAATTAATGCGTTCGAGTGTTGATCAGGGCAGAAATTTATGAAGGGTCGCATTTAAGCTGACTTTCCAAGTACCGGTGGGTTTATCCAGGCATGTTTCTGGGATCTTCCGCCACCAAAACAGTAATACTGCACCCTGCCAATCATGTGTTACAAAGCAATGTTTATATCTCCTGAACATTTCAGAAGGTATTGGTTGGACATATGGAGATCCGGGTTTCTTTAACCCAATAAGACCATCAAATGACACGTCTGTAGCATTGCGTAAGAGTAACTGTTACTGTTTATCTTTGTTAGGGAGTCCTGTGCGTGAAATCGTCTATCGGCCGTGCCAACTCTAAGTGTTTAAAATATAGCAACGTGTCATTCATGGGCCTAAGTCGCTCCTTTACGATCACACTCGAGCTAAAATTTTACTCATTTGGAAGAGTTATATTCTATTGAAATAGTTTGCAGTTGAAAGTTGATTTAAGCATTTTTGATTCTTTTACAGAACCTTGTTACAGCTACAAAACTCGCTGTATATAGATAAGTCAAATGTAGCCAGGACAAAAACGGTTCCTGGCATCAAAGTAACCAGTTAAAACATTCGAAAACCGGCAATTTGCTATTGCGTTGTGATTTTTTTCATTTTGCTTGTATACTTTTATAAAAACAAATCTGTTCAGATAAGCATTTTAGCTGTGTTACCGGTCAATTACATATTTACTTTTAAGTAAAATTATTTTGGTTCTGCTTTTGACATATTTTACGTATTAAGCTAAAGTGATTCTAAATACTTCTCGATGTACATAATATCGTCAATACAATGACAAGGTATTTAACTGATATGTGACTAGTACCTACCAATCATTTTAAAATTATGTGTTGATTCGCTAGAGTAATGATGGGTGGTTACAGATAGATGTCAGTCATTTTGAAACCAATAAACTTTACCTGTCAGTAACATGACGGGGAGGAACTGTGACTTGTACATTTCAGTATGTTTAATACCTCGGTCATTTTTGACTTGTCTGTACCGTGGAGAGCTGTTTACGAGTTTCAAAGTAAACAGTAACTTTATTTGTATGGAATTGTACAATATGATATACGGAAATACACCAACTTCAAACAATAGCAAAAAAAAAATGCACATGAGCTTTAACAAGTTCAGATTTTGTCAGGTTTTACGGCGCATTTTCATATAGTGATTTTCTACAGTCTTATTTTCTCGTCATCGAAGCTTTTACTTTTTAAGCTATAAATTGTACACTCTACTCCATGTTGATGTGCCATAGTTTCTCAGGTGTTTAATATGTCGATTCTGTTGGTCGAATCAATATGTCGTGAACCTGAAACGAATATGCGTACTATTTATACATTTTGTTCGAATTGTAAAATACCGCTATGAAAATAAATAGTCTCTATGTTAATTTTCAATAGATCACATTCTACTGATTTAACAATTTATCTAGGTACGTTTCATTTGCATGACGCATTATTTCCTTCGATGGGATTTACAATTAACTCTGTTATTTAGAAAAAAGCTGGATATACACACCGTGTATTTATTTTATTCGTGAGAATCACAAGCGAGAGTTAGCTTGGAGAATACGTATTTGTGTAAACCTGGTTGTATCATTTCATTCACGAAGTTCACAATAAACATGTGTATACATGTAGTATTGTTTAAATTTGAAATACACAACAGTAAACTAGCCCGGAGAAAAAGTTGAATACTGTAGACACATACGTACTCGTGAACCCAATGGAGTAAATAATATATACACGGAAATCTGCGTCACTCTATTCAAGGTAGGAAAATTGGTGAATTTAGTTTCAGTCCAACTGCACTTTTATTTAATTTAGTAGTGTTTTAATCTTATAAAACACAGATTGTCCCAAAGGTAAAATAATATCGACATTATAGCGCAGTGATATGGTCGCTATATTCGCTGAAGGTAAACCAAATATAAGCACATTTCCTACCTGTACGCGAATGGATGCCGACAGGGCAAACACAACGCCATCAACAATGTCGTCTGCCGTCATACACTACAATTGGTAATATAAATGCAGAACAATGAAAAATATGTCATAACAATTTCAAAATACTTGTGAACTTACTTAAGCGTCAAAGCGTATGTTCGTTAAATGGCACAGATGACATTAAAGAACCAACGTTCAATGTCTGTCTCAGAGATGTAAGAAACCGTACAAATTGCATACACAGTGATTATGCACAAATTCTTATACAACGTGGCAAAGATGATGTACACATTTAATAAAGTACTATCGTGAACTAAGAAATAAATTTCTATCTTTGGTACGATACTTCTGCCTGTTCGGCATAAAAAGTATTTTAGCTGTCGATAAACCAGGTTGAAATTTATTACCTAGCTATAAACTTTTCATTAAATTACATATCAACCAAAATGGTGTAATGCAATGTAACGCAAGGTAGGTGTTTTCAAGTGCTTTCTTATCATATTTGCAATAAGAATATATGACAAAGTTCTATGAGCATTGCAACATATATATCAAACCCCGAAAAGCCACAGGTCTTCCTTTATCAAAAACAGCCGGACGTCTCTATAAAGATCACACACACAAACATACAAACCCACACACACACACAAACACACACACACAAAACCATCAGTTACCGCCTTGAAAAGGTCAGTTGGCAAAAGGACCGACTTGGGGGCTTAAACCTGTTTTTTGGAGCGCTTCAACCTCGCATTTCCTAAAGGTTTTTCTATCAAAGAAACAGTGTAAACAAAATATTCCGTCAAAATGAAACAACTAACAGTCAGCTACTGCATCGGGAGTTAAAACAAAACAATGAACTTATCTACATGCATTCGAACTTTTACAATTTAGGTGCAGTAATTTTGGAAATATATACTGCCAGGATGACGTTTATTTGTATACAGTCTTCGCATAAAACTTCAGTATGTACTATCGTTAGCTAAGAACTCGATAATAACGATGTTTGAGCGATAATTAAGTCTGCATGGTCAAGATTTTGCTATTGTTGATAAAAAGCTTTTCTCTATTCCAGAAACGTCCTATTTAGAGTAAACACCTCTGAAATGATATAATTATGCATCAGTCTTTTCCTATGCCTAGGTCGATAAAGATACATATGCCGCCGTCACACTATATATATTTTTTGGATGTTTTAGTCTTTTTAAGCACCCCAGTCGGTTTATATTGCCGACTGACCATTCCAAGGAGGTGACTGTCGAGTTTTCTCTTTTTGTTAATTGACTCATCATAGATTTGGTCTTACTTTAACATTTAGCTTGCATACTTTTGTTATGTGCCTTTCAAATTTTGGGTACATGTTGCAATGCCCATAGGACTTTGTCGTATACTTTTATTTTGGAATGAGACTTAACAAGTCATAAATATAATTCTTAACTACTATTTTTCATAAAAACCAAAGGGCATGTTCCTCCAATCATGTAGAAAACTTCACTAATGTATCTGCAGATATTTTACAATATTATCTTAAATAACTAACCTGAACGAATCTGTTAAATAATAACTTATTGTTCAAAATGTAACGTTATAATGAAATATCACTCAAAGTGGTAATTTAGCTTGGGCCATCGAAGCAATATTGTTATCTTTGAGGTATTTAAACTGTATTCAACAGGTGTCATATATATTTGATCCAATTCAAACGTTTCATTTAAATGAGTCACTAATGTTTTTTGTCAGTGCTCTTCTGTTAGAGCCGACCCACGCTTATGTCATTTTATTGAAATTCTTATGGATCTTGCAGCTGGGACAACACAATTACCGTCGAAAAGGAAATATCGTTATCTAAAATGAACGAGGAGACATTGTGTTATTAGCGAACTAAAGATTTTAAATGGAAATAAAAAAAAACAATACATTAACCCTTTTAAATGGGGTATTAATAAAATCTTAACTGACATATAAAACGAATATTAGTATATGTAATTTAAATTTCACTCCGCCCTTTTCGATCACTTTTCATTCGATATAGCAATGTCTTTTTTAAGGTAATATATAAGATGTATACGATGCTTATTTAAATTTTTCTTAATTAAAATCCTTACTTTCTTGCAGACCTGCAGGCACCATTACCAGTGAAACGTAAGTATCTTAAAACTATATGTTAAACTACGCATTTATGATAAAATATATACGTTTGAGTTGGATAGAAAATTATCCTAGTGTGACCTCATTCCGGTTGGATAGGGAAACAAGCGAATATTTTGCAAATAATCTATCGGAAATACAAATAAAACGTTCTTACCTGTGTAAATAACTTCCTTTTAAATTCAGTTTATTCGTTTTATTTCCTTAGAACACACGAAACATTCTGTAATTAAATCGAAAGTTAACTGCACTGTCAACAACAATCGGCCATTTTGAGATGACTTGATTCCGGTGACGTCACTGCGCGCATGCGGGGAAACTGTCAATATTAGGCCAAGTATAAAGTAAATTAAAGGGTTTTCTGCACATCGTCAATGAATGTATTTTTTTTAAACTTTTCTTATACTTTTAACAGATATTTTACAATTCATTATTGTTCTAAAAGAGTTATTTTACTCTTCGTTTTGACAGCAGGGACAAAGGAAGTTGTCACCTCTTCTTAACACTCTGACAGGTGAACAATAGGACAGATGGACCCAGTGGTTACATCTCCTGCCCCTGATGATATGGCCACACTGTCCCCACTTCACAAATATTATTGATATACTTTGGTAAACATCATCAGGAGTGTATTTCCTGCACTGGCAGCATAACTTACTTTCATCAATTTCACCAATGTCTTCTTCACTGCTGTCTGTGATTTGATTGTAATGTGATGGACCTGGCTTAAGTGCAGTGATATCTGGCGGAACATCACCTTTGGCTTTGTTTTTTGGTCATTGTTCAGCATCTTTCTTGACCTTGGATGAACCTGTTTTTAGTTTCTGATTATTAATATGAACGTTCATTTTTTCAACAACTTACTTCGATATCTCTTTTCCGGCAACCAGTTTGCTCATTGTCTTTCTTGGCTTTGATTTATTTTTACTTTTAATTTTCTTCAGTTTTTTCTCTTTCTTAACAAACATGTCAGAAGCAGCTTCAGTCTCTGCAATATTAACTCCACCCTCAACTGTTGCTTGACTGTCTGCATCATCTGACTCTGGTATCTGAAATACTTCAGCAGGAACAAGAAGATGCACTGGTATGGCATCCGGGTTCAGTGGGAAAATTCCAGCATGACGAAAGGCAGACTGGATATTTTCTGTCGACAAAGCTTTTGTGTAAGCACGGCAAGCAACCTCGCAGATGTTGTAGCGTGTAATTACTGCTGATGTTTCTCGCATTAGCTTGTGGCATTGACCATTGTAGATACGCTGAAGCGGACCAAAACAACCAAGGATCCATAGGTTGAAGAATATGGCTACAATGGGGTGGCGAAATAAACAAGATGAGATCACGCTCCAATGCCCATTCTGCAAGACCTACTGAAACATGGGACTTGTGACCATCTAATATCAGTAAAAGCTTTTGACCATTTCTGTCAGGGACATATTTTAGAAAATGGTGTTCTATGTAGTGTCTGAAGATGGCACCATTTGACCAGCCAGACTCACTAACAATTCCGTATGCACCAGGGGAAGCTCCATCTAACAGGTCAGGTCTCATTCTTTGACCAGCAAAGACAAAAAATGGTGGTATACTCTGTCTTGTAGCACTACCATAACCAAAGATAGTTGTAGTCTGTCCTTTACCTGATGTCACAGCTTGGGGGCAAGAATTAGAGCTCGCAACAACAAATGGAGGCCTGTGGTCTGCTGATATACCCTTTTCATCAATGTTGAAAATGAGGTGGGGCTTATCTGTTAGATCATGTTTTTCTAAAGTCTCTTTCAAATTTTGAAAGTAATTAGCGACAACTTCTTTTGATGCCAACTTTGCTCTTGAATGCTCAAGGGCTCTTGGTTTCAAAACTTTAAACTCCGGCCAACGCTTGATAAATCCCCGGAACCATTTTATTGTCAGTGGCTGATCCCTTTTCCTCTTACCCAGTTGCTGTGCATAGTCAAAGGCTATGTCTACACACTCTTGCCTTGTGTAGCCATAACCATAATCTGCCATCTTCTTAAAATGTTTAACCAGTAATGCCTCCTCATACTGGTCAAACAGAGGCACTGATCCAGCAGCCAAGGTATCTGGATGTACTAGACCTAAAGTCCTGTCCCTGAGAGTTGATTCTGGCACTCTACACAAGGCAGCTGCTTTTCTTACAGAAAACCCACTTTCTTTCACCATTTTTAAAGCACTTGTAAGAGAAGTGGGTGAATATTGTCTGTTTTTCCTTCTTTTTTTGCTTTGGTTTAGTCTAGAAATAAAGGGAAAAAATAATAAAGCTTAAGAAATTAAATAAAGAATAGGGTACGAAAGCCAATTAAAAAAATATGTTTGGCCTTAAAAACAAAAAAATGACAACTAGTCTGAACGGATTAATTACAGTTTGTGTTTACAATGCAGACGGCTGTCAAATTTCAGAGTGACTGGTATAAGAAAAAATTGGGCTTTTTAAATGGCTGTATGATTGGAAATAGTAAAAAATGTAAGTTTTTATCAGGTTATAGTTCTAGACAATATTCTTACCTGTTTTTGACGCATTTTATCACAATATTTGTTTTGACAGTAGCGTTCGGTTGGTGTTATTGCTTTGACAGGAACCACGTGGATGACGTCATCAAAGGAACCGTATCACGTGGTGAAAACAAAAATCACCGGAATTAGGTCACCACCGGAATGAGGGCACTCTACGATAATAAATGTCATTCGGGCAGCACTGTCAATTATTCCTTATAAATGTTGACGTAAAAATGTTCATGGTTAACTGCTTCGGTGATTGCTGTTTACATTCGTGATGCTTGAGAATTGCTTTTAAATGATTAAATCGACATTTTCAAAAGCGCGTTCCTTATCATTTCTGGAAATTGACAAAATATGTAAGTTTAACAACATTAACTTAATCCTGCCGTCTTTTTGGAATGAGACTAAACAAGTCATAAATATAATTCTTAACTACTATTTTTCCATAAAAACAAAAGAGCATGTTCCTTCAATCATGTAGAAGACGTCACTAATGTATCTGCAGACATTTTACAATATTATCTTAAATAACTAACCTGACCAAATCTGTTAAATAATAACTTATTGTTCAAAATGTAACGTTATAATGAAATATCACTCAAAGTGGTAATTTAGCTTGGGCCATCGAAGCACTATTGTTATCTTTAAGGTATTTAAGCTGTATTCAACAGGTGTCATATATAATTGATCCAATTCAAACTTTTCATTTAAATGAGTCACTAATGTTTTTTGTCAGTGCTCTTCTGTTAGAGCCGACCCATGTTTGTGTCATTTTATTGAAATTAGTATGTATCTTGCAGCTGAGACAACACAATTACCGTCGAAATGTAAATATCGTCATCTAAAATGAACGAGCAGACATTGTGTTATTAGCGAACTGAAGATTTTTAATGGAAATAAAACCCAATACATCAGCCCTTTTAAATGGGGTATACAATAAAATCTTCACTGACATATAAAACGAATATTAGTATATACAATTTAAATTTCACTCCGCTCTCTTCGATCACTTTTCATTCGATATAGCAATGTCTTTTTTAAGGTAATATATAAGATGTATAAGATGCTTATTTAATTTTTTTCTTAATTAAAATTCTTACTTTCTTGCAGACCTGCAGGCACCATTACCAGTGAAACGTAAGTATCTTAAAACTATATGTTAAACTACGCATTAATGATAAAATATATACGTTTGAGTTGGATAGAGAATTATTAAATGTCATCCGGGCAGCACTGACAATTATCCCTTATAAATGTTGACGTAAAAATGTTCATGGTTAACTGCTTCGGTGATTGCTGTTTGCATTCGTGGTGCTTGAGAATTGCTTTTAAATTATGTATTCGACTTTTTCAAAGCGCGTTCCTTATCATTTCTGGAAATTAACAAAAATATGTAAGTTTAACAACATTAACTTAATCCTGCCGTCTTGTTTGCAAAAATTGATTGTCGATCCCATATTTAAAAAAAAAAATACTTATTATATTCTCATTGTGTCTAATTGGTGAAAGAATAAACACACATGCATTCGACTGTAACTGATTCAGTTTAGGTGTAGTAATTTCGGAAATATGTACTGTCAGGATGAAGTTTATTTGTTTATACAATCTTCGCATAAACGTTTAAATACAGTGTTATGTTTTGTTAGCTAAGCACCTGATTGTAAAGATTTTTGAGCAATTAGTTATGTTGCTTGGTCAAGTATTTGTTTTAGGTGCAATATGCTGGGAATATAATCGGTCAGTATTAGGTTGATTTGCTATACAACCCCATAAAAATATAACAGTATAGATACAGTTCTCGACGTTGTAAGCCAAGCGCTTGTTGATTTAAATTGTATCAATTCCAGAAAGCTTTAATACGGAGTAAATTCCTTTTAAACAATAATAACCATGTAGAAGTATTCACTAATGCATCTGCTGATATTTTAGAATGTATTCACGCTGTCTTACCCTATGTGAAATGGGATGTGTATATAGTGTTATCTGGAATGCGAATTGACAAGAAACATTAATTCTTAAGAGTCATTCTAACGATCTTTGTGTTAATTCATTGAATCCTTTATAAATCTTGCAGATGTAGCAACACAATTACGTATGTCTCTTAAATAACTAACTTGAACGCGCTTTTTCTGTTAGAGCCGACCAATTCTTATGTCATTTTATTGAAATTCTTATTTAACTTGCATCTGCGACAATACAGTTACCGTCAAAAAGTAAATATCGTTATCTTAAATGAACGAGCAGACATTTTGTTATAAGCTAACTGAATATTTATAATAGAAAACACATACCATCAGCTCTTTTAGATGGGGTATTAATAAGATCTTCATTGTCATATAAAGCGAATAATGGTATGAAACATTTTCAATTGCACTCCGACCTTTTCGATCCCTTTTCATTCGATATAGTAATGCCTTTTTAAATATAAGATATGATTAAAAAAAACTTGATGTATAGCAACATCTTTTAAATTGAGACCTTGCATTCAATTAGACAACGTACTTGTATAAGATGATTATTTTCATTTTCCTTAACTAAAATCACTTTCTTTGCAGCTGTGTTTGCACCATTACCATTGAAACGTAAGTATATTCAAGTTATATGTTAGACAACAAATTATTGTTAAAATATATACTTTTTCGTTTGGTAGAGCAATAATAAATAACTGGGTAAACTTTTTACTTTTTATGCAATATAACAAAACCAAAAGTCTTCCAGGCAACGCTGTTCAGGATCCATTATCAATGTGGATGCCGAAATTATCATGTTAATCTGTCATAGTATAATCACATATTAGTTACTACTAACGACATGGTTGATAAAGTCATCTTTAGACTTACATTTCTCTGTATCACTTCCCAAAGAATTGGGATTGGGATTGGGATTAGCCGGCATTTTTGCCGATACTGCGCAGCGACATTTCTATTATTATAGCACAGGGGCACTTATGAGGTACCCAGGGACTGAACCCGGCCGGTCCATTATACTGACACCGACGAGTCAGGCGTAATGCTGTCCCCTTAGCTCCGAGCGTTAGGAGGGAAGCCACTACTACCAACTTTAAAGTCTTTGGTAAGACCCGGCCGGGGTTCGAATCCACGACCTCCCGATCTGCAAGTCGACTCTCTACCACCTGAGATATTGCGGCCGGTCTTCCCAAAGGATGTTATATCATTTGGAATGTAGCATGAATAGAAACAATAAATAATTTTAACTGTTATACTATTTTACAGCTAAATTGAAAAAAGGTTATCCTAATGATAACCAAAAGAGTAATGTTACTTCAATAATGTTGTTTTGACCGGTGTCGCTTTTTAAGATTTATTAATAAAATGGCAAGTTTACAAAACGATGAAATGGTGTAACAGAAAGAACAAGCCAGCAACACACTAGTAAAATAATGTTTTATTTTAATAAACAATTAAATCTATGACGTAACAAAATAATTACAAATATATCAGACAAAATTTGAGAATGCAAATGCAAAAAATAAATGTTAGCTTACAGTTTGTCCCTTTATGAGGTGTCCCTTTAATAGACCAATTAATAATCCAACGTCGAATAATCCTAAAGAGTTTTCGGTAGAATGTCCTCGTAGATACGCACAGTTGAAATAATCTAAAAGTAGAACAATACATGAATGTAATTAATTTAATTCCAAATCCAACACTTTCATATTTATATCACTGTAGAAAATATAAAAAGTCCAGGTAATTTTCCAACACAAAACGGTTTAATATAGAAGCTGCAAGTATTTCCAAACTATATGTCCAAACTTAAACTTAAATCGGCTAACAAGCCATTATATAGACCCAAAGAATTTATAGAACGCAGAAGTCCCCGGAACATTCACGAAACCCAGTTAAAAATAAACAAATGAATTATCTAGCATGATCCTTTTCTTTCTAGCTCTTACGCAAATGCTACCTCATGCGAAATACGTCATGACTACTCCGATAAACAATCCTTTGTATACATACATACATACATACATACATACATACGCACGCACGCACGCACGCACGCACGCACGCGCACACGCACGCACGCACGCACGCACGCACGCACGCACGCACACACACACACACACACATACACACACACATACATACACACATCACACACACACACACACACATACACACACACATACACACACACATACACACACACATACACACATACATGCATACATGCATACATGCATACATGCATACATGCATGCATGCATGCATGCATGCATGCATACATGCATACATACATACATACATACATGCATACATACATGCATACATACATACATACATACATACATACACACACACACACACACACACACACACACACACACACACACACACACACACACACACACACACACACACACATCATTGTGGGCATTATTTACATGCGTAACTTATTTTTAAAGACGACTTAACTTAGCATTACTAATCGAATCACGTCGAGAGTTTTGTTCCAAACAGATCGAGATTTTGGGGCTTGCATTTAAGAAACGTATAACGAAGTAAGCGCTCTGTGAAACCGGTTTAACCACTCCAGTCAAACCTTTTGCCGACTGACCGTCCAAATGCGGTACCAGTTGGGTTTGCTCTGTCTTATATAATATCACGTCCCACGTCCTAGTCTGGATGTAAATTTTACATTTGCCTGTCCTGTACCTTTTAAACAATAATATATGTGTTATATTCATAGGACAGTGTCATTTTTTCTTTTGACAGCGGAGCCCTTACCGTTGACCATCAAGATTTCATCTAAAAGTCGGACATACTGTTTCTCCCTGACATCAAATGGCAACACAACTTATCGGTTGTTTCATGATCAAGGTTGGTTTCAAGGCGATTGTATGATAATTACCTTTGTAGATCTTTTGGTAAATATTGTAAGTATACATAGTTAGGTTGTATTTAAAATTTATTTTAATACAATCAGTTATGATTTTATGACTGCTGCAAAACTTTCTTTATGTTTTTAAAAATGTATTAAGTTTGGGCGTATTCTCAAATATGTGTAAGCCTACTGAAGTAAGTTGTCCTTCCCTTTTTTTAAGTCCATAACTTCTTGCTTTTAAAGAAATCATAAAGTTATTGTCGTCATTGCGATGTGACTAGCATTTATTAGGGAAGGAATTTCCCTTATGTTTGGTAGAACCAACGCCGCTCTGCATGTCTGCTGGAATTCCTTTCAGTAGTAAATTAACTTACAAGTCGGCGATTCTATATTCCAGATGTTGCCATCCATGTTATGGTTTCCCAGTCATCTAAGTCATCCAGTGATAGTAACGTGACTGAAGTGAGGGTACTTGCAAATGGGATATTGAAGGACTTTTTGACGTAAGCGTGATTTAAAATATAGATAACTACTACAACATAAACAATAAAGCACTTCCAAACTGACGACAGCAAATATAAAACAATATCATTGCTCTTGTTTGTGCGTTTATATTCAGTAAAATATTTTTTATATATTAAGTTAACCCGTTTCTGTTTTAATTTATTACTGTTGTTTAAATTCTTAAACTTATCATTGTTTGAGGACAAGTATTCAGCGACCTGTTCTTGTGATGTATTGATGGCACATTTTCACTAATTCATTATAATATCGACATCATGCTGGCGTTTTTATCTTCTCAATCTTTACTTATTTAACCCTTACATGTCAATCCATTAATAGAAACGGCTTAGACAACACCAACATTTTTCTAAACCCTGATGAACTATACGCCGTGTTATTGCTTAAGTATTATATACAAATACGAACAAAGAAACGTAAGATTTTTGTTACCACTTCAGACCCCAAAATGATACTGATGACATGCTCGATCAGCAAACAAACAATTGTTCCATCCGCATAAAGAAGTCTAACTATACCGGTCTGGCCATAGAGGCCATATGCGGTAGGGACACTATTCCTGACGGCGGAATCATCAGTAAGACACTTTTTATGTGCTCCTTTTTACGCCTTTATAATTTTTTCTCATAAGCCATTGTTGATTGACGTTATTTGTATATAATTATAAAGTCAATTCCTTCATATTAGCATTTCTTGCTCCACATTTTTGTGTATATCCACCTTTCCGCGTATTGCTGTCTACGAAATAAAGATTAATGTTTTAGTCGTCTCATTGTTTCATGCTGTTTCCTATCTTCCAAGTGCTTTCACTCGTCACGTTATTCCATATTACACCTTTTGTGTTTTCCATTTCCACACTGATACTGGTGTCTTTCTATCACTATACATAGTTCTATGCTGTATCCTAACTCGTTGCTTTAAATTGCTTTCTATCTCCAGATTGTTTTATGCTGTATCCAATCTCTAATTAATCCATGCTGCATTCCATTTCTCCAGTGTTCCATGCTTATTACTATCCCCACTATGAGCCATGCTGTTTTATATCTCAACAATGTTCCAAGCTGCTGTCTATCTCCATGCTTTTCCTTGCTCCTTACAATCTACCTTTTGATCCATGCTGCTTTCTATCCCAAAATCGATCGATTTTGCTTTCTATTTGCCAATTATTCCTTGCTGCTTACTATTCAAACATTGATCCATGCTACTTTCTATCCACTAACTGATCAACCCAACGATATCTACCCAATGATCGATGTTGTTTTATATCCCAAGTTCATCGATTGTGCCTTCTATCTTCCCAATAAGCAATGCAACTTCTCATTGTTCTATGCTGCTTTCTTATGCTCCATTGTTACATGCTGCTGTCCATCTCTCCACGCTGTGTCATGCTGATTTCTATTGCTCCATTGTTACATGCTGCTGTCCATCTCTCCACGCTGTGTCATGCTGATTTCTATTGCTCCATTGTTACATGCTGCTGTCCATCTCTCCACGCTGTGTCATGCTGATTTCTATTGCTCCATTGTTACATGGTGCTGTCCATCTCTCCACGCTGTGTCATGCTGATTTCTATTGCTCCATTGTTACATGCTGCTGTCCATCTCTCCATGCTGTGTCATGCTGATTTCTATTGCTCCATTGTTACATGCTGCTGTCCATCTCTCCACGCCGTATCATGCTGATTTCTATTGCTCCATTGTTACATGCTGCTGTCCATCTCTCCACGCTGTGTCATGCTGATTTCTATTGCTCCATTTTTACATGCTGCTGTCCATCTCTCCATGTTGTGTCATGCTGATTTCTATTGCTCCATTGTTACATGCTGCTGTCCATCTCTCCACGTTGTGTCATGCTGATTTCTATTGCTCCATTGTTACATGCTGCTGTCCATCTCCCTACGCTGTGTCATGCTGATTTCTATTGCTCTATTGTTACATGCAGCTGTCCATCTCTCCACGCTGTGTCATGCTGATTTCTATTGCTCCATTGTTACATGCTGCTGTCCATCTCTCCACGCTGTGTCATGCTGATTTCTATTGCTCCATTGTTACATGCTGCTGTCCATCTCTCCACGCTGTGTCATGCTGATTTCTATTGCTCCATTGTTACATGCTACTGTCCATCTCTCCACGCTGTGTCATGCTGATTTCTATTGCTCCATTGTTACATGCTGCTGTCCATCTCTCCACGCTGTGTCATGCTGATTTCTACTGCTCCATTGTTACATGCTGCTGTCCATCTCTCCACGCTGTGTCATGCTGATTTCTATTGCTCCATTGTTACATGCTGCTGTCCATCTCTCCACGCTGTGTCATGCTGATTTCTATTGCTCCATTGTTACATGCTGCTGTCCATCTCTCCACGCTGTGTCATGCTGATTTCTATTGCTCCATTGTTACATGCTGCTGTCCATCTCTCCACGCTGTGTCATGCTGATTTCTATTGCTCCATTGTTACATGCTGCTGTCCATCTCTCCACGCTGTGTCATGCTGATTTCTATTGCTCCATTGTTACATGCTGCTGTCCATCTCTCCACGCTGTGTCATGCTGATTTCTATTGCTCCATTGTTACATGCTGCTGTCCATCTCTCCACGCTGTGTCATGCTGATTTCTATTGCTCCATTGTTACATGCTGCTGTCCATCTCTCCACGCTGTGTCATGCTGATTTCTATTGCTCCATTGTTACATGCTGCTGTCCATCTCTCCACGCTGTGTCATGCTGATTTCTATTGCTCCATTGTTACATGCTGCTGTCCATCTCTCCACGCTGTGTCATGCTGATTTCTATTGCTCCATTGTTACATGCTGCTGTCCATCTCTCCACGCTGTGTCATGCTGATTTCTATTGCTCATTGTTACATGCTGTCCATCTCTCCACGCTGTGTCATGCTGATTTCTATTGCTCCATTGTTACATGCTGCTGTCCATCTCTCCACGCTGTGTCATGCTGATTTCTATTGCTCCATTGTTACATGCTGCTGTCCATCTCTCCACGCTGTGTCATGCTGATTTCTATTGCTCCATTGTTACATGCTGCTGTCCATCTCTCCACGCTGTGTCATGCTGATTTCTATTGCTCCATTGTTACATGCTGCTGTCCATCTCTCCACGCTGTGTCATGCTGATTTCTATTGCTCCATTGTTACATGCTGCTGTCCATCTCTCCACGCTGTGTCATGCTGATTTCTATTGCTCCATTGTTAACATGCTGCTGTCCATCTCTCCACGCTGTGTCATGCTGATTTCTATTGATCCATTGTTACATGCTGCTGTCCATCTCTCCACGCTGTGTCATGCTGATTTCTATTGCTCCATTGTTACATGCTGCTGTCCATCTCTCCACGCTGTGTCATGCTGATTTCTATTGATCCATTGTTACATGCTGCTGTCCATCTCTCCACGCTGTGTCATGCTGATTTCTATTGCTCCATTGTCATGCTGTCCATCTCTCCACGCTGTGTCATGCTGTCCATCTCTCCACGCTGTGTCATGCTGATTTCTATTGATCCATTGTAACATGCTGCTGTCCATCTCTCCACGCTGTGTCATGCTGATTTCTATTGCTCCATTGTTACATGCTGCTGTCCATCTCTCCACGCTGTGTCATGCTGATTTCTATTGCTCCATTGTTACATGCTGCTGTCCATCTCTCCACGTTGTGTCATGCTGATTTCTATTGCTCCATTGTTACATGCTGCTGTCCATCTCTCCACGTTGTGTCATGCTGATTCATATTCCTCCATTGTTACATGATGCTGTCCATCTCTCCACGCTGTGTCATGCTGATTTCTATTGCTCCATTGTTACATGCTGCTGTCCATCTCTCCACGCTGTGTCATGCTGATTTCTATTGATCCATTGTACATGCTGCTGTCCATCTCTCCACGTGTGTCATGCTGATTTCTATTGCTCCATTGTTACATGCTGCTGTCCATCTCTCCACGCTGTGTCATGCTGATTTCTATTGCTCCATTGTTACATGCTGCTGTCCATCTCTCCACGCTGTGTCATGCTGATTTCTATTGATCCATTGTTACATGCTGCTGTCCATCTCTCCACGCTGTGTCATGCTGATTTCTATTGCTCCATTGTAACATGCTGCTGTCCATCTCTCCACGCTGTGTCATGCTGATTTCTATTGCTCCATTGTTACATGCTGCTGTCCATCTCTCCACGCTGTGTCATGCTGATTTCTATTGCTCCATTGTTACATGCTGCTGTCCATCTCTCCACGCTGTGTCATGCTGATTTCTATTGATCCATTGTTACATGCTGCTGTCCATCTCTCCACGCTGTGTCATGCTGATTTCTATTGATCCATTGTAACATGCTGCTGTCCATCTCTCCACGCTGTGTCATGCTGATTTCTATTGATCCATTGTTACATGCTGCTGTCCATCTCTCCACGCTGTGTCATGCTGATTTCTATTGCTCCATTGTTACATGCTGCTGTCCATCTCTCCACGCTGTGTCATGCTGATTTCTATTGCTCCATTGTTACATGCTGCTGTCCATCTCTCCACGCTGTGTCATGCTGATTTCTATTGCTCCATTGTTACATGCTGCTGTCCATCTCTCCACGCTGTGTCATGCTGATTTCTATTGCTCCATTGTAACATGCTGCTGTCCATCTCTCCACGCTGTGTCATGCTGATTTCTATTGCTCCATTGTTACATGCTGCTGTCCATCTCTCCACGCTGTGTCATGCTGATTTCTATTGCTCCATTGTTACATGCTGCTGTCCATCTCTCCACGCTGTGTCATGCTGATTTCTATTGCTCCATTGTACATGCTGCTGTCCATCTCTCCACGCTGTGTCATGCTGATTTCTATTGCTCCATTGTTACATGCTACTGTCCATCTCTCCACGCTGTGTCATGCTGATTTCTATTGCTCCATTGTAACATGCTGCTGTCCATCTCTCCACGCTGTGTCATGCTGATTTCTATTGATCCATTGTTACATGCTGCTGTCCATCTCTCCACGTTGTGTCATGCTGATTTCTACTGCTCCATTGTTACATGCTGCTGTCCATCTCTCCACGCTGTGTCATGCTGATTTCTATTGATCCATTGTTACATGCTGCTGTCCATCTCTCCACGTTGTGTCATGCTGATTTCTACTGCTCCATTGTAACATGCTGCTGTCCATCTCTCCACGCTGTGTAATGCTGATTTCTACTGCTCCATTGTTACATGCTGCTGTCCATCTCTCCACGCTGTGTCATGCTGATTTCTATTGCTCTATTGTTACATGCTGCTGTCCATCTCTCCACGCTGTGTCATGCTGATTTCTATTGCTCCATTGTTACATGCTGCTGTCCATCTCTCCACGCTGTGTCATGCTGATTTCTATTGCTCCATTGTTACATGCTGCTGTCCATCTCTCTCCATGTGGTCATGCTGATTTCTATTGCTCCATTGTTACATGCTGCTGTCCATCTCTCCACGCTGTGTCATGCTGATTTCTATTGCTCCATTGTTACATGCTGCTGTCCATCTCTCCACGTGTTTCATGCTGATTTCTATTGCTCCATTGTTACATGCTGCTGTCCATCTCTCCACGCTGTGTCATGCTGATTTCTATTGCTCCATTGTTACATGCTGCTGTCCATCTCTCCACGCTGTGTCATGCTGATTTCTATTGCTCCATTGTTACATGCTGCTGTCCATCTCTCCACGCTGTGTCATGCTGATTTCTATGTGCTCCATTGTTACATGCTGCTGTCCATCTCTCCACGCTGTGTCATGCTGATTTCTATTGCTCCATTGTTACATGCTGCTGTCCATCTCTCCACGCTGTGTCATGCTGATTTCTATTGCTCCATTGTTACATGCTGCTGTCCATCTCTCCACGCTGTATCATGCTGATTTCTATTGCTCCATTGTTACATGCTGCTGTCCATCTCTCCACGCTGTGTCATGCTGATTTCTATTGCTCCATTGTTACATGCTGCTGTCTATCTCTCCACGCTGTATCATGCTGATTTCTATTGCTCCATTGTTACATGCTGCTGTCCATCTCTCCACGCTGTGTCATGCTGATTTCTATTGCTCCATTGTTACATGCTGCTGTCCATCTCTCCACGCTGTGTCCTGCTGATTTCTATTGCTCCATTGTTACATGCTTTGTCCATCTCTCCACGCTGTGTCATGCTGATTTCTATTGCTCCATTGTTACATGCTGCTGTCCCATCTCTCCACGCTGTGTCATGCTGATTTCTATTGCTCCATTGTTACATGCTGCTGTCCATCTCTCTACGCTGTGTCATGCTGATTTATTGGCTCCATTGTGTACATGCTGCTGTCCATCTCTCCACGCTGTAGTCATGCTGATTTCTATTGACTCCATTGTTACTGCTGCTGTCCATCTCTCCACGCTGTATCATGCTGATTTTCTATTGCTCCATTGTTACATGCTGCTGTCCATCTCTCCACGCTGTGTCATGCTGATTTCTATTGCTCCATTGTTACATGCTGCTGTCCATCTCTCCACGCTGTGTCATGCTGATTTCTATTGCTCATTGTTACATGCTGCTGTCCATCTCTCCACGCTGTGTCATGCTGATTTCTATTGCTCCATTGTTACATGCTGCTATGTCCATCTCTCCAGCCTGTGTCATGCTGATTTCTATTTGATCCATTGTACATGCATGCTGTTACATCTCTCCACGCGGTATCATGCTGATTTCTATTGATCCATTGTAGCATGCATGCTGTCCATCTCTCCACGCTGTGTACATGCTGATTTCTATTGTCATCCTATTGTGACATGCTGCTGTCCATCTCTCCACCGCTGTGTCATGCTGATTTCTATTGATCCATTGTACATGCTGCTGTCCCATCTCTCCACGCTGTGTCATGCTGATTTCTATTGATCCATTGTTACATGCATGCCTGTCTCATCTCTCCACGCTGTGTCATGCTAGATTTCCTATTATCCATTGTACATGCATGCTGTCCTATCTCTCCACGCTGTGTCATTGCGAATTTCCTATTGCTCCATTGTTACAATGCTGGCTGCTCCATCTCTCCACGCTGTGTCAATAGCTTATTTCTATTGCTTCCATTGTTAACATGCTGCTGTCCATACTCTCCACGCTGTGTTCCATGCTGATTTCTATTGATCCATTGTACATGCTGCTGTCCATCTCTCCACGCTGTGTCATGCTGTTTTCTAATGCTCCATTGTTACATGCTGCTGTCCATCTCTACGCTGTGTCATGCTGTTTTCTAATGCTCCATTGTTACATGCTGCTGTCCATCTCTACGCTGTGTCATGCTGTTTTCTATTGCTCCATTGTTACATGCTGCTGTCCATCTCTCCACGCTGTGTCATGCTGTTTTCTAATGCTCCATTGTTACATGCTGCTGTCCATCTCTACGCTGTGTCATGCTGTTTTCTATTGCTCCATTGTTACATGCTGTTGTCCATCTCTACGCTGTGTCATGCTGTTTTCTATTGCTCCATTGTTACATGCTGTTGTCCATCTCTCTACGCTGTGTCATGCTGATTTCTATTGCTCCATTGTTACATGCTGCTGTCCATCTCTCCATGTTGGGTCATGCTGATTTCTATTGCTCCATTGTTACATGCTGCTGTCCATCTCTCCACGCTGTGTCATGCTGATTTCTACTGCTCCATTGTTACATGCTGCTGTCCATCTCTCCACGCTGTGTCATGCTGATTTCTATTGCTCCATTGTTACATGCTGCTGTCCATCTCTCCACGCTGTGTCATGCTGATTTCTATTGCTCCATTGTTACATGCTGCTGTCCAACTGTCCACGCTGTGTCATGCTGATTTCTATTGCTCCATTGTTACATGCTGCTGTCCATCTCTCCACGTGGTGTCATGCTGATTTCTATTGCTTCATTGTTACATGCTGCTGTCCATCTCTCCACGCTGTGTGATGCTGATTTCTATTGCTTCATTGTTAAATGCTGCTGTCCATCTCTCCACGCTGTGTCATGCTGATTTCTATTGCTTCATTGTTACATGCTGCTGTCCATCTCTCCACGTGGTGTCATGCTGATTTCTATTGCTTCATTGTTACATGCTGCTGTCCATCTCTCCACGTGGTGTCATGCTGATTTCTATTGCTTCATTGTTAAATGCTGCTGTCCATCTCTCCACGCTGTGTCATGCTGATTTCTTTTGCTCCATTGTTACATGCTGCTGTCCATCTCTCCACGCTGTGTCATGCTGATTTCTATTGCTTCATTGTTACATGCTGCTGTCCATCTCTCCACGTGGTGTCATGCTGATTTCTATTGCTCCATTGTTACATGCTGCTTTCCATCTCTTCACGCTGTGTCATGCTGATTTCTATTGCTTCATTGTTACATGCTGCTGTCCATCTCTCCACGCTGTGTCATGCTGATTTCTATTGCTCCATTGTTACATGCTGCTGTCCATCTCTCCACGCTGTGTCATGCTGATTTCTATTGATCCATTGTAACATGCTGCTGTCCATCTCTCCACGCTGTGTCATGCTGATTTCTACTGCTCCATTGTTACATGCTGCAGTCCATCTTTCCACGCTGTGTCATGCTGATTTCTATTGCTCCATTGTTACATGCTGCTGTCCATCTCTCCACGCTCTGTCATGCTCATTTCTATTGCTTCATTGTTACATGCTGCTGTCCATCTCTCCACGTGGTGTCATGCTGATTTCTATTGCTCCATTGTTACATGCTGCTTTCCATCTCTTCACGCTGTGTCATGCTGATTTCTATTGCTTCATTGTTACATGCTGCTGTCCATCTCTCCACGCTGTGTCATGCTGATTTCTATTGATCCATTGTAACATGCTGCTGTCCATCTCTCCACGCTGTGTCATGCTGATTTCTATTGATCCATTGTAACATGCTGCTGTCCATCTCTCCACGCTGTGTCATGCTGATTTCTATTGATCCATTGTAACATGCTGCTGTCCATCTCTCCACGCTGTGTCATGCTGATTTCTACTGCTCCATTGTTACATGCTGCTGTCCATCTCTCCACGTTGTGCCATGCTGCTTTCTATTGCTCCATTGTTACATGCTGCTGTCCATCTCTCCACGCTGTGTCATGCTGATATCTACTGCTCCATTGTTACATGCTGCTGTCCATCTCTCCACGATGTGTCATGCTGATATCTACTGCTCCATTGTTACATGCTGCTGTCCATCTCTCCACGCTGTGTCATGCTGATTTCTATTGCTCCATTGTTACATGCTGCTGTCCATCTCTCCACGCTGTGTCATGCTGATTTATATTGCTCCATTGTTACATGCTGCTGTCCATCTCTCCACGCTGTGTCATGCTGATTTCTACTGCTCCATTGTTACATGCTGCTGTCCATCTCTCCACGCTGTGTCATGCTGATTTCTACTGCTCCATTGTTACATGCTGCTGTCCATCTCTCCACGCTGTGTCATGCTGATTTCTATTGATCCATTGTAACATGCTGCTGTCCATCTCTCCACGTTGTGTCATGCTGATTTCTACTGCTCCATTGTTACATGCTGCTGTCCATCTCTCCACGCTGTGTCATGCTGATTTCTATTGCTCCATTGTAACATGCTGCTGTCCATCTCTCCACGCTGTGTCATGCTGATTTCTATTGCTCCATTGTTACATGCTGCTGTCCATCTCTCCACGTTGTGTCATGCTGATTTCTATTGCTCCATTGTTACATGCTGCTGTCCATCTCCCTACGCTGTGTCATGCTGATTTCTATTGCTCTATTGTTACATGCAGCTGTCCATCTCTCCACGCTGTGTCATGCTGATTTCTACTGCTCCATTGTTACATGCTGCTGTCCATCTCTCCACGCTGTGTCATGCTCATTTCTACTGCTACATTGTTACATGCTGCTGTCCATCTCTCCACGCTGTGTCATGCAGATTTCTATTGCTCTATTGTTATATGCAGCTGTCCATCTCTTCACGATGTGTCATGCTGATTTCTATTGCTCCATTGTTACATGCTGCTGTCCATCTCCCTACGCTGTGTCATGCTGATTTCTATTGCTCTATTGTTACATGCAGCTGTCAATCTCTCCACGCTGTGTCATGCTGATTTCTACTGCTCCATTGTTACATGCTGCTGTCCATCTCTCCACGCTGTGTCATGCAGATTTCCTTTGCTCTATTGTTATATGCAGCAGTCCATCTCTCCACGCTGTGTCATGCTGATATCTACTGCTCCATTGTTACATGCTGCTGTCCATCTCTCCACGATGTGTCATGCTGATATCTACTGCTCCATTGTTACATGCTGCTGTCCATCTCTCCACGCTGTGTCATGCTGATTTCTATTGCTCCATTGTTACATGCTGCTGTCCATCTCTCCACGCTGTGTCATGCTGATTTCTATTGCTCCATTGTTACATGCTGCTGTCCATCTCTCCACGCTGTGTCATGCTGATTTCTATTGCTCCATTGTTACATGCTGCTGTCCATCTCTCCACGCTGTGTCATGCTGATTTCTATTGCTCCATTGTTACATGCTGCTGTCCATCTCTCCACGCTGTGTCATGCTGATTTCTACTGCTCCATTGTTACATGCTGCTGTCCATCTCTCCACGCTGTGTCATGCTGATTTCTATTGCTCCATTGTTACATGCTGCTGTCCATCTCTCCACGCTGTGTCATGCTGATTTCTATTGCTCCATTGTTACATGCTGCTGTCCATCTCTCCACGCTGTGTCATGCTGATTTCTATTGCTCCATTGTTACATGCTGCTGTCCATCTCTCCACGCTGTGTCATGCTGATTTCTATTGCTCCATTGTTACATGCTGTTGTCCATCTCTCCACGCTGTGTCATGCTGATTTCTATTGCTCCATTGTTACATGCTGCTGTCCATCTCTCCACGCTGTGTCATGCTGATTTCTATTGCTCCATTGTTACATGCTGCTGTCCATCTCTCCACGCTGTGTCATGCTGATTTCTATTGCTCCATTGTTACATGCAGCTGTCCATCTCTCCACGCTGTGTCATACTGATTTCTATTGCTCCATTGTTACATGCAGCTGTCCAAGTCTCCACGCTGTGTCATGCTGATTTCTATTGCTTCATTGTTACATGCTGCTGTCCATCTCTCCACGTTGTGTCATGCTGATTTCTATTGCTCCATTGTTACATGCTGCTGTCCATCTCTCCACGCTGTGTCATGCTGATTTCTATTGCTTCATTGTTACATGCTGCTGTCCATCTCTCCACGCTGTGTCATGCTGATTTCTATTGCTTCATTGTTACATGCTGCTGTCCATCTCTCCACGCTGTGTCATGCTGATTTCTATTGCTCCATTGTTACATGCAGCTGTCCATCTCTCCACGCTGTGTCATGCTGATTTCTATTGCTCCATTGTTACATGCTGCTGTCCATCTCTCCACGCTGTGTCATGCTCATTTCTATTGCTCCATTGTTACATGCAGCTGTCCATCTCTCCACGCTGTGTCATGCTGATTTCTATTGCTCCATTGTTACATGCTGCTGTCCATCTCTCCACGCTGTGTCATGCTGATTTCTATTGCTCCATTGTTACATGCTGCTGTCCATCTCTCCACGCTGTGTCATGCTGATTTCTATTGCTCCATTGTTACATGCTGCTGTCCATCTCTCCACGCTGTGTCATACTGATTTCTATTGCCCCATTGTTGCATGCTGCTGTCCATCTCTCCACGCTGTGTCATGCTGATTTCTTTTGCTCCATTGTTACATGCTGCTATCCATCTCTCCACGCTGTGTCATGCTGATTTCTATTGCTCCATTGTTGCATGCTGCTATCCATCTCTCCACGCTGTGTCATGCTGATTTCTATTGCTCCATTGTTACATGCTGCTGTCCATCTCTCCACGCTGTGTCATGCTGATTTCTATTGCTCCATTGTTGCATGCTGCTGTCCATCTCTACGCTGCGTCATGCTGATTTCTATTGCTCCATTGTTACATGCTGCTGTCCATCTCTACGCTGTGTCATGCTGATTTCTATTGCTCCATTGTTACATGCTGCTGTCCATCTCTCCACGCTGTGTCATGCTGATTTCTATTGCTTCATTGTTAAATGCTGCTTTTTATTGTTTCATTTCTACATTCCGCTTTCCATATCTCCACATTGTTCCATGCTGCGTTCTGATGCTCCATTGTTAATTGCCGCTTGCTTTCTGTATCCCCATTGTTCCATGCTGTTTTGCAACACCCTCTCTATTGTTCAATGCTGTTTTCTATTGCTCCATTGATCCATGCAGCTTCCCATCTTCCCCCCCCCCCACCCACCCCATTGTTTCAAGCGGCTTTATATTTCTACACTGTTCCATGCTGGTTTCTATTTCTACACTGTTTCATGCTGCTTTTCTATTGCGCCTTTGTTTCATGCTGCTTTTCATCTCCTCTCCTCATTGTTTCATGCAGCTTTTCATCTCCATTCCTCATTGTTTCATGCTGCTTTCTATTGCTCCATTGTTCCATGCTTTTTTCTATTTATACACTGTTCCATGCTGTTTTCTATTTCTACACTTTTCCATGCTGTTTTCTATTTCTACACTGTTCCATGCTGTTTTCTATTTCTACACTGTTCCGTGCTGTTTTCTATTTCTACACTGTTCCATGCTGTTTTCTATTTCTACACTGTTCCATGCTGTTTTCTATTGCTCCATTGTTCCATGCTGTTTTCTATTTCTACACTGTTCCATTCTGCTTTCTATTTCTACACTGTTCCATGCTGTTTTCTATTTCTCCATGGTTCCAAGCTGCTTTTCATCTCCTCTCCTCATTGGTTCATGCTGTTTTCTATTTCTACACTGTCCCATGCTGTTTTCTATTGCTCCATTGTTCCATGCTGCTTTTCATCTCCTCTCCTCATTGGTTCATGTTGTTTTCTATTTCTACACTGTTCCATGCTGTTTTCTATTTCTCCATGGTTCCATGCTGCTTTTCATCTCCTCTCCTCATTGGTTCATGCTGTTTTCTATTTCTACACTGTTCCATGCTGTTTTCTATTGCTCCATTGTTCCATGCTGTTTTCTATTTCTACACTGTTCCATTCTGTTTTCTATTGCTCCATTGTTCCATGCTGTTTTCTATTGCTCCATTGTTCCATGCTGTTTTCTATTTCTACACTGTTCCATGTTGTTTTCTATTTCTACACTTTTCCATGCTGTTTTCTATTCCTCCATTGTTCCATGTTGTTTTCTATTTCTACACTGTTCCATGCTGCTTTCTATTTCTACACTGTTCCATGCTGTTTTCTATTTCTACACTGTTCCATGTTGTTTTCTATTTCTCCATGGTTCCATGCTGCTTTTCATCTCCTCTCCTCATTGGTTCATGCTGTTTTCTATTTCTACACTGTTCCATGCTGTTTTCTATTGCTCCATTGTTCCATGCTGTTTTCTATTTCTACACTGTTCCATGCTGTTTTCTATTGCTCCATTGTTCCATGCTGTTTTCTATTTCTACGTTGTTCCATGCTGTTTTCTATTTCTACGTTGTTCCTCGCTGTTTTCTATTTCTACACTGTTCCATGCTGTTTTCTATTTCTACACTGTTTCATGCTGTTTTCTATTTCTACATTGTTCCATGCTGTTTTTCATCTATCCACATTATGACATCCTGATTTCTATAGCTCCATGGTTCCATGCTGCTTTCTATATCTCCACATTGTGTCATGCTGCTTTCTATTGTTCCATTGTAACATGCTTCTTTCCTTCTTTCCAGTATGTGTCAAACTGACTTTTATTGCTCCATTGTTACATGCTGCTTTCCACGTCTCCCCTTTGTTCCATGCTGCTTTCTATTGCTTTATTATTTGTTCCATGTTTTTATCCCCTCACTGGTGGATTCTGCTTCTATCACAAGATATCCACGTTGTTTCCAACCTTTGTATTGCCCCATATATTGCTATCTCCACATTATTCTCCAAGTTGGTTGCTGTATAACGATCTTCGTAATTGTCTCCTTTTCTAATCCTTAAATGGTACCCAGGTCCGTAGCGTTTATGCAAAGGAATATTTTATATCGGCTTAATATCTACATTGCTTCACATCATTCCTCGGCATTCTTCTTAAACACACTTTGTCAGAATGTGTTATTGCTTCACATTCCCTTCAAATATTGTAATGGTTCCTCCTGATTTATCAGAATATGTGATTTTTTTTTAATTTATCCTTAAAAATGCCCAGTGTTTTTTACACATCATATTTGTTCAATGCCTAAAAGCACTGCGCAGAATCTGTCATCAGTAATTTGTCTTTTGTCCACATTGTGTCTAATAATCTTGTACAATAAAAATCTCCAAAAAGTATTTACTCCATATTAATTCAACGTTCAAATATTAAAATGTAATACTATTTTATGAAAAGAAGTAACTCCCTATTTTAAAACATGTCTTTTTATACTAATCTTTCAGATACACTCGCGTCAAAGCTCATCAAAATCAAGGTCTACGGAAAAGGTATGCACGCGTCTGCTAAACTCACTGACGAGAACTTTCTACTGATGAAACATAAAGCAGTTGGGCAGAAATGCTGGAAATTCCACCCGAAATCAATCATTGACTTGAATGACTTTCTTGTTTAAGTTTGGTTTCATATAACCTGATTAGAACTTGAGTACAGTGTATCAATAGATGCAAACCATACTAAGTGAACATTACTGATGGAAAATGTATTAAGTAAATATCAGCAGGAAACGTGTTCTAGCATGCATGTACTACCCCATTTCAAATACAACGAAACCCGATGGTAATAAATAAAACCCGAACGCCTTACTAAAACAATGGCCATGGCCAAGTTTTTTTTAACTGATCAATCTCAAACTGCTTATTATTTTTCGATGTCTTGTTTGTCTTCTATCTAGTGTTCGCGCCGCTTAAAAAAAACGATATGCTACAGTAATCTGCAGCGGTGTCCATTATTTTAAATTTAACACAAATATTCAACTATGTATTGAAAAAAGGAAATTCATTTGTTTGTGTTAGATTAAGAAGTCTTTAGCTTTACAGAAAAGTTTCAGCGAAGAAGGTTTAGAGTTCGTTTCAGTCTTTTTCCTTAACGGAAAATGTTCTTTCTTTTACTAATGGAGATACCGGACCTGGTAGAGCGTCGGCTCCAGGTACGGGACGGCCCTGGTTCGATCCCGGGCCGCGACATACCAAAGTCGTTAAAAATGGTAGTGGTGTAGCTCCCTTGCTAACGCTCAAGCAAATATAAGGGTAGTTCCACGATTGGTTGGCCCGATGTCAGGATAATGTGACTGGGTGTGGTATCATGCCAGGTGTTCACGGCATGCTATACACAGTGAAGGCAGCACAATATCTGCTTCAAGTGGACACCGTCTCCAGATAACTGAAATACTGTTGGTGGGACGATAAACCCAATAAATAAACAAACAAACTAATGGTGAGGTAGTTTCTAGTAACGAAAGTGTGGCTTTAGAGCATAAACCGATTTATCTCCTGTAAACACACTAGAATGTATAATGGGACACAATGGGTGCAAAAAGTGTTATTTAAGAGTGTTTAATGAGAGCACAATTTGGTTAGTAAAATGTGAACCAAATGTGTTCTAACAATGTTATTTGCCGACCGTGTACTCCTAAAGACTATATCTCCGTCAATCTAACCGAGGCTGAAATACGAACACATGACAAGGTCCTACCACAGCATATAAATTTATATTTAGATGTGCAATAAGAACAATAGACAAATGTATTTAGTGCGAGCAAAATCCGAAAGCCGCAAATCAATAAGACGAGGGTCAAGAGGCATTGCACAAAATAAGAAACCTTAAAGCTTACCGCCTTAAACGTTTCAGTCAGTAACTCAACTGGACCAACAGGTGTGCATTTACCGGTTTATAAAGCTCTAACATCGCACTTCCTGAAGTTATTTTTAATACAAATAGTACTAAGAACGCCTAACAATTCAACCAAAACGGTCTAAGAAAAACACATTCATTAAAAATAGGAATATTAACGAATATCCAAATATTTGAATATTCGAATATCAAATCGGTATTCGAATAGAGAACTTGGTATTGGAATAATTTATCATTCGTACTCACTTTTGTTAAATTCAAAGTAAAAGTGAAATGGAATTTCTTTAATTGCCTTTAAACGACTTAAAACGCTGGCAATATGTGATTGCCTTCTCTCTGGTATAGATGAGTTATCCCCTGATAACGAATCGTCATCTGGTTAACAGCAAAAAATCACTTCAACGCACACAGTTCTTCTCTGCCCGTATTCCAACTAGACCCAGTCACGTCAATCATATAGCTTTGGAAACAGTTGCCAACTTAATGATAAACACACAAGTCAGTTAAATGCTGCGGTAATTAGCTACAGCAATTACGTAAAACTGAATCTTCCCAGCTTCGGTCGGGATTATGTGAAATAAATGTAAAACATGTTGCAATGCTCATAAGACTTTGTTATTGATTTTTTATTGGCATAAGAGTTTAAATAATTGTTAAAGAACAATGACATTGTTCACACATTTACTAGCATTCTTAGTTGACAGTAGTCTTTTGCAAAGTACCGCCTACCGAGAAAAGAAGCATCCCTTTTGACCCTTCACTATAAACAGGATAATCGCGGGTTGATAATATTGCAGTGTGTACTTCAAAAATCATGAATCTACCGCCTCATCTGCTTTAAGTAAGGCTTACCATGTCAATTATGGCCAGAAATAAAACATTGTACATGAAAAAAAAAAAAAAAAAAAAAACCACTAAACTTTATAAACAATTATCTTGTTATGTGCCACTTTGATATAAATTAGTTCTGAGTATTAGACTATGATTCGAATACATTTAACGAATATTCAAATGTCGTTTTAGGTATCGATTTACATCCTGAGTTTAAAAACTAGGTGATGATTATATAAAATTAAACGTAGTGACTCTATTTGAAATATTGTATTCGGGTGAAGATGTTGTATTGATGTTAAAGGAAATAATAGGCGAGTAGAATTGTACAGATATAACACTATAGCAATGTAATGTAGACTCTTTAAAGATTGATGTAGTCTAAGTAAGAATGTACAATGTACAATGTATGACAAAATGAAAATATATAAAGCAATTCGGATAGGATAGATCAAATGACAACATAGATCACACGCACATGGGAAATCATCTCTACTACCCACAAACTGCACAGGTAATATAAATGTACTTATAAGTACAAAACTATAACAATGTCCGATGAGTACCACACCATATATTAACACTGAAGAAAGGCAATATACAAAGGTATTTATTGTGAATTAAATGCAAAAGCAACTAAAACAATTAGATGAGGTTCACAAGGCAATGCACAGCTATGCACAGAGAATTGAATACAACATGTATTGCGTGTTTAATTATTAAAATGTTAAAAAACGGATTACATTTTATATTTTACTTTCGATATAATATTATTCACTGTGAAATGTATGATAGTTTCTTATGTAACCTAGTGGAAGCAGGAACCAGTGATCTTGAAAACAAAACAATATTGTTGAAGCCATGCACATACGTTGTTTCATAGAACCAAAATACGTTCTAAATTTTAGCAAACTAACATCAATTTTGCTTTATTATTTTTTTAAATTTCAAAAGATATCTACCATTTTACTATTTTCTATAACTGGTTCAATGGCTTTTAAGAGCCTGCGACTATTTGTGTGAAGTTAAAGGATGGTTTTGTTGCAGTAGGTAAATAAGACAAGGTCTATCAGAATGACCACAGATTATAATATCTAAACTACCTCTAAACAAAGACATACAGGGTAAAATGTAAATGTGACAAAAAACACAGAAACTAGACACAACACACAAAAAAAACAACCAGCAGTTACCGCATTGGAACGGTCAGTCGGCAAAAGAACCTAATAGGGTGCTTAAATCTGGTTTGTGGAGCAATCGAGAGTTAAAACAGATAAATGAACTAATTTTTAAACAAAATGACTAGTAATAAAGTTCATTAAAAACGGGCTTATACATCTGTAAACCTCTGTAAACCGCGCTATCCACCGCAGTTTTTCTTCCGACATACCGTTCTAATGCGAAGCCTGTAAGGATTTCTGTGTCTGTATGTAATGTCTAGTTTTATCTAACCGATATATGCTATACGTATGTATGGGTCCGTAATATAACGTGTAATGCTCCTAGGACCTTGTTAGAACCTCTTCATATATATTATACTAAATGTTTCAAACACATTAAATAATCACGTAGCGCAAATAATTGAATGACAATTAGAGTTCCAAAACTAAAGTTGTGATGTGATATTATAATACGTAAGCGTGTGACAAATACATGTACCACGTGTTAGTTGTATAAAGTTTCGTGAGATGTTATGGCAACAGGGATCAATGTATTGTATTGTTCACCATTTACAATAATGAGACACTAGACATCAAAATGGTGTCATGACAGCTACTTGAATCGATTGTATTTGATTCTTCCATTCCGTTTTGTATGGCATGTTGCAATTTTAATCACACCATTTCTTAGCTCTCTTGTGTGTGCAAATTAGCGTAGGAGAGCTGATCTGTTAAATGGCTAAAAGATTTAAGATTCTTTACTTAACAACATTAAACCACAGCCTTGCCAGATAAATTGTCTTCCAAAATCACTTTCACTATTTTGTCCCAGGAAAGTGTATTGATACTACTACTACCACCATATTTACTACGATTACTAATTCTTCCATTTCTAATACTACGGTTAATACTACTTCTACTACCACTACTACTACTACTACTACTACTACTACTACTACTACTACTACTACTACTACTACTACTACTATTACTACTACTACTATTACTGCTACTACTACTACCACTACTACTACTACTGCTGCTACTACTACTACTACTACTACTACGTCTGCTGCTAATACTACTACTACTACTACTACTACTACTGCTACTACTACTACTTCTACTACTACTACTACTACTACTACTACTACTACTACTACTTCTACTACTACTACTACTACTACTACTACTACTGCTACTACTACTACAACTACTACTACTACAACTACTACTACTTTTACTACGTATACCATATCTACAACGACAACTGTTTCTTTCACTTCTACTTTTACTATAACTTCTACTACTACTACTAGTAGTATTACTACAACGTCTACTACTACTATAACATGTACTACATAGAGAATACCAGGTTAGTGTTGATATAGATAAATGTTATCATGCGAGGCTAAGAAAATCAGAAAGCACGAGGCTTGCCGAGTACTTTCTGATTTTCGGGCCGAGCATTATGCAGCGTATATCAGCAATTGCCTTCAATATCGTAGCAAAATGTAGAATAACGAAGTAAATCAAATGTACATGTAACGTTTAAGGTTCAAATAAAGCTAAACTAGTCTTAGTTTAAAAGACAATAAAACTATTTCATTCCTTGTCTTTACTTCATTATTTAATATTTTTATTCTTTAAATAACCTTTACTGATTCAGCACGCAACTAGGTATTGTATGAACAATGACGATGTTAATTTTCATCATTATGTAAGAACAGTGGTTCAAATATTCCTACATGGTAAAAGAACATTACCAGTGCAATTTTCAGTACAAACAATGTGAACACGTCTTTCAGGTAAGCTATTATGTCTAACATATTTTACTATAAATAATATGATTGTATTACTTTCACTTAAATTGTACATTTTAGATTCAATTGTAGATGAATAATGTTACTTTGTATTTTCAAATTTTAATTTTACCATAAAATGATGAACACAATGAAATCATTGAATTTTTATGGAATGAACAGAAAACACTTTTAATTCTTGTAAAATGAGTTTATATAGAAGCAAGAATATGTTTGGCAATATTTTGGAAGCCGTGGAAATTTGTCATAATATACTAAAATGTTTGTTGCTCAGCTTACAATGTAGTTCTTGGAGCTACATGTTTTGATAACTCGTCATTATAATAGTCCTTCATCGAAATGTTACACCTATGGGGAGTCTGCCTTGCGTTAATGGTATAGAACATGATATTGTCACAGCAACACGAATAGGAACACACAAACGGATCTTTACGAAGTAGAGGTACCACAAATATTTTAATTTGAACTTGACAAAGGCTCCCACAAGTTATGGTCAATGTGACGACAAAACACGGAGAGTAGACATACAGAAAACACAATTTATCGCTGTAGAATGGTTGCTCGGCAAATGGGCCGAAACAACTGGGGTGTTTAAACCTGATTTGTAGACCGCTCCAAACTCGAACTTCCGAATATAATTTCTCGGTGACGGTGTAGATAATACATGTATCTCATTAAAATGAAACAACCTGCAATTACCATCCCAAAAGAACAATCTATTCATTCTACATATTATTAATCGTGATATGTCAAGTTCAGAATGGTTTAGTAAAAGCAATTTAGAAGTGTCTGTAATAAATTGTGCATATTTATAGTTTCTTTTAAAAAGTTTATTGCTACATTGAGTAATAGCATTATTTACCATCAATAACATTGCCCGCATGGGCAAGCGTAATAGTGTCATTTCTATGTTAATGGATGCATATTTAAAAAGCCGCTAGCTAATCGATAGCATTATCATTTTTTTGTGTGTGAATTCCTAGTCCCAATTTTACAGAAAATATTTTTATTCCAAGGAATAGCTTACTGTTGTAATAATCCCCAATTATTTTATCAACACAACTTACCATAATCGAAAATACATCACACGCTCACCATACAGATTCCTTATAATTTTATCATGAATATCAGGTATTAAAAAGAATAGGAATATGATAAGAATACGAAAGAGGAACAAACTAGTCATTTTATTATTATTGTTTTAAAAGTTTGTGCATTTAAACATTAACAGACTACATTTTAAAATGCATTTCTGGCAATTATAATAAGAATAAATGACAAAGTCCTATGAGCATTGCAACATATACCAAACTCCGAAAAGGCACAGAACAAAGGTATTTCACATGCAGGCCAAGCGAAAAGTAAGAACAAATTTGTGATGAGTCATTTAACGAAAAGAGCAAACCCGACAGTTACCGCCTTGGAACGGTCAGTCGGCAATATGAGTCTTGGTTGGTCAGGCATTAACAAGCGATTTAGGACGTAATGTGGGACGTAATGCCACTCAAAATATATGGATATCGCTGTTAAATGCTTGGTATTAGGCATCACACAAATGGTTAACTTTAAAATACGGACCTTTTAGTGAAAAAATGTTTGAATACCAAGTTTGGACTGACTACCCAGTTGGGTGGAAATTAGGGGTTGAAAGTATGTTCTCATAATAGACGAATATAGCAAAACTCGAAGCTAAACCCGAAAGTCCAGCGAACTCGCAATTGGGTACTCAAATTATGTATGGTATGATGACGTGATGAAGTGCAGATGACCCGGCTAGAACTGAATACGGAGCTGGCTGGGATTTGTGTATTCGGAGCATTTTCAGTTATTGGTCCATTCGTAGCAAAGTTTAATACTTAGCTAGGACTTAATACCAAGCTGTCTCAGAATTGTATATTCAAAATGTGTAATATTAATATACTACTATAGCAAAATTTGAATACCAAGCTAGAAATGAACTTCGAGCTATTTCAGAGTTTGAATATCGAGTTATACCTTAGAACACAGATGGCTGGGAAATGGGTATTCGTAATAGTTTCAGAAAATCGACAATTCAAAGCGCAGTTTGAATTCCCATCTTGGACCGAAATTCCAACGTGCGAGGAATTGGGGTTTCGTTATATTCTCTGTTCATGAACTACCCAGCTAGGGCAGCTTGCTGGGAATTGAGTATTCAAATCTTTAATGATTTAATGCCATTTGAATATGCAGCTAGGACTTAATGCCCAGTTATTCAAACGGCGCATCAAATTGTCAATGAACTATACACAATTTAAATACCGAATTTCCAGCTACATGAAGCCGGGTAGTGAGGTCTCGCTTGGTATTAAAAGTTTGCTATAAGTAGTCTAATAATCCTAGTAAAAATCAAAACGACATTCTGTTGAACGACGTTTCGATTCATGGCGAATCTTCTTCATGCTTTTTGTACTTTTGTTGACCTCATGACACACTGCTTACAAAATGATGCCATGAACACCATCATGTTTGGCGTAAAATTGTAATTTACAGTATACAAACAATAGAAGATGTATAGAAGTAGATACTTTATAGCATAGAGAAACTGTTAACAGAAGAACATTTGTAAAAAGACTTGAACTGACAATATTGTAAGATTCATAGTAAATGTAACATATATAGAAGTGAAATAGATATAAGGCTCAATAGTCAATTACATGGAACAAAATTTACGTATTCAGACCATTCGCTGTTAATGTCTTTACAAAATGTCTACCATTAGAAAATTATTTGATTACCAAATTCTCAGCTAGCTGGCTATTCAAATTGCTATAGCTGGGTATTCAATTCCAGCTGGACTTGTCCATGTTTTGATATAACTAGTCTATAAACAGAACATATTTTGAATAACCAAGTCCCAGCTAAATGCGTATTCAGTCCTAATATGGTGTTCAAACTGCACTTATACTGTCATTTATACATGCATAAAATGAATACCATAAATGCCCAGCTAGTTGGGTATTCATATCTAGCTGGGTATTTAAATTCTGCTATAGTAGTCAATTGCCATCACATATTTTAAATACCCAATTCCCAGCCAGCTGGCTATTTGGTCATAGTTGACTATTCATAAAATTCTATGAATGGTTCATTAAATTAAACAATTCAAATACCCAAATTCCCAGCCAGCTCGGCGTTCAGCTCTAGCTGGCTCATCAGACTGCGCATTAAATTGTCATTAAATCATACATAATTTGAATACCCAATACCCAGCTAGCTCCTCATTCATGTATAACTGGGATATCAAACTTTGCTATAGATGAATATTTTTTATAACTATTTCCATGCCAGCCGGGTATTCCGTCGTAGCTGGGTCACTTTGTAATAAATTGTTCTTTAACTGAAAATGTTCATATTTTGAATACCCCAATCCCAGTTAGCTGAGTATTGTAGCTGGGATTTCTGTAATATTCAATTCCCGGCTGACTGTATATTTGGTTGTATCTGGATCTTGAATACCCATTTCCCAATTCCCAGTCAATTTCACAAACCTAAATACATAAAACTTCGCGATCCATTTATTATAGGCTCAGTGCATCACATGTTTTGTCTCTTGGTACACTTTTCCCCTCTTAGTATCACTTAAATATATTGATAAACGCTTTCTTTTTCCATATGTTCCGGTAATTTTCTAATCTCTCCTCGAAATGTTTTAAACGTCTTAATCGTTGTTTTCCATTTGAGAGCTTTCTTCTCTCCTCTCGCTATCAGTTTACTAAACAAGCTATATTTTACTGTTGTAAAGAAGAAGACTATCAATTTACAGTTTAGTAATTGGCTTGAAATCTACAAACCTACTTACTGCTACTAAATTTCCTACAACATTATTCTGTACCCTTTTGTTAAAGACTGATAACATGCAGAAAATAAACATATTCGTTTCTGGTTGTTCTTCATTTTCAGTCTGATCTTTACTGTTTAAAATCGATGAGATCATATTTTTAATTATACCAATTAGAGAAAATTACATATTTCTCTTGATATATTAAACTTAAATCCAGACTGACATGTGTCTGTGTAAATGTCGGTATTAATGTTAAATGTTCTGTTAGACAAAACATATGTTAAGACAGCATTACCCCTCTTTCAAAGATACATGTTAAATTTGCAGTAAACCACATGTCTATAATGACTAACATAAATTTAAAAAAAAACAACACATCAAACGACGTTATAGAAGTATGGGAGCGGGGAATATCGCAAACATCTCGGCCTATAATTGATGCATAGTCAGTGGAACACTTGTTCTAATAACTAGTCACTAATTGATATTTCTGCGCGTTCATTTATAAATCAAAATTTCACACACATCTGCAATACACAACATAACCACTTGATCTTCAAATTTAATACTTGAAGCATGCCTGGACACAATTTGCGCGTGAAGTCTCCTTTGCCACTCAAATTCCTTTCTGTACACGCACGACTTCTTCCCAGGCAAGGTGACTGGTCAAAAATGGTCATAAAGGGTCAATCCTTCGTACTTCTGAAATTCTAAAAATAATACACATTAATAATATATTGGAGTCTTTTTTTTTCTCCGATACTGGCGCTTACTGCTAGCTGTAATGGCATATTTTATACTATTTGTCTGTGAAATAAAGACTTCAGTATAGTAACCCCAGAAACCATAACGTCTTTAGCAGCCATAAAATTGCGATATATCTATTTTATAGAGTTTGAAGATAGTTAACAGAGGTTACGTATTTACTGTATCGGTATAAACTACACACTCCTTAATCAAAAATGTATACCTAACGCACGTGCTGACAATTATTTGCCTCAGAATAATGCGATATTTTGGTGTACAAGCTTTATTCACTGTGGAAAAGACACTTCTCGAAATGTTGGTTTTATCCCTTATCAGACCACACAATGTAAGCACTTGTCATGTCTCGCTGTTGCTTTATGACTGCTACATTCGGATTTGCTCTTTTCGTTAAATGACTTTTCACAAATTTGTTCTTACAAGCTTGGCTTGCATGTGAAATACCTTTGTTCTGTACCTTTTCGAAGTTTGGTATATGTTGCAATGCTCATAGGACTTTGTTATATATTCTTAAATAATAGAACATAATGCGAACCCATTACATATCGCACAGTAATAATGCTCCAACAAAAGACAAAAGTGCATTTTTTAACGGAGGTTTATTTTATAACGACATCCATTTTAATTGGCCATTACAAGGTGGTTTCCATGTTTACATTTCCCATGGTCAAATATTTAGTTTCATCGCGTCGACCACTAATTCTCCAAGTATATAATATTCGAACTGTGACAATGATGATACCGTATAAGACAAGTGCACAAGTCTTGCCTTATCAAACTAGAACCGAGTCAGGATCTATCTGATCGGAGATAAAGCTGCCAGGAACCGACTTTCAGTTACAACGCTTTCGCCATTTCTTCAGTCCATTAAAATAAGCAGTTTAGTCAGTTCACTTTGATGTCTGATTATATCAACTTTAATACAATTGTGAGCGATCTTTAACGGCGCTTTTTAATATTATGTGTGATTGATCTGCATGCCGATTTGCCATGGCTCGCAAACAAGAACAGAACACTATTATAATTAATCATGATAAAATGTTTCATTAAATCGTCTTTGATCTCTTTGGCCACTATTCGTGTTGTTTTTTATCCAGCCCTTTATGTCATTATGTAAAGTTTTACAAAATGTGTGCAGCTAGACATTAACTTTCGTAGATGTTTGACAACTTGAAATACGTTGTAATGAAAACATAAAGTTCATTCTAACGGCATGTACAACCTTTTTATTTATTTAATCATTAAAGGCAATTTATTTGGGAGCTGATGTCCCATAACAATCGATACATAATTAACGTAGTGGTAGGCGGATTACTCATCCTTAGATGACACCTACATTCATTACTAAAGCCAAGGAGAAAGAAATTGAACCCATGAGAACTAATATTACTAGATATATTAACCATTTAACACTTTGACTGTTATGCCATCTGTCACACGAGACAGACTGGTTATGCTAATTATATCAGTGAGATCTTTAGTTTATAGTGTATTGCTTATAGTAGGTTATATGTACTGAAAATGTGTATTCATTATCGGCCAAGCTTGTATCGCCCTTTATACTACATGTATAAAAAATTGTATTTAGCTACTTTAAATAACAGCACAAAGACTGGAGTTGTAACACTTTCTGTATAAAATGGTCCTTGTGGAAACTTTCAATACCGAAATGAGATGCGCATATCCTCGGCATGTTCCTTTTGGGCCCTTCAACACAGAGTTATAGCCCTTGATTCAGTTATGCAGTATACAGAGTAACATTCGTTTCTGCACTTTTGTCTCGGCAACGGCTTACTGGATGTCAACGGAACTTAACGGTCAACCATTAATACCAAAAGAAATGTGCATATTCATTGGAATGACTTTGGCCACTGAATGGTATTTCGTGTCCACGCTATTTCTCAATCATACATCATCACCTTTTGCGATTGTACATTTTTTCTTTATTCAAGCTGATAACCGCAAAGTTATTTCTGAAATTATATTACTGATCTCTTCCCATTTTCTTTATATGCATCTTCTTACTACCCTTTCTTCAAACAAGTACGGCGAAGATATACTGTCTGTATCAGGGTTTGTTTAAATATAATTGCCTAAAATGTTTTGCTTAATATCTTTCCAACATCTGTGCATGAACAAAGTATGTATTTTTTTTATTGTTTTCTTTCATTTTACAAAATATCAGAAACTTGTCTTTTTGACAATAATGATATAGTGTTTATTTTATATGACTTACATATAATTGAACTAAAATCTACAAACCACTGAAAGCATCCGCTTTTTTGCAGTTTATTATAAATAAAAAAATGCATTTTTTCTCTCTTTATCCTCTCTTTATGTCGTATTAGAATTAGACTTAAGCTGCACAATGAGAAAGGACTGACTATATGTCTATTTGTCTTCTTTAATGAACGAGTTGACTAGTGTTGTGTTATACGTTAACATTGATATTATTGTACCACGCAGGACCTATCGCACAGCATTTTAGCTATTTATCAGTTAATTCAAATATAAAAACAAATTTCGAAAAGATAAATCTCAGACCGCCTTTGAAACATGACCACATACATGAAACAAGATCACTAATAATTGAAAATTAGACACGGGCGATAATGTATTCAATGCTAAAGAATGGTTTTCAAATGTCATCGAAAGGTGCTTCGGTTTAATTAACACCATCGAACTTAGCCAATCAGCGTACACATTAATTTACCGCTATTAATAATTTTGGTTGGTCTAGTTGAATCATAACAGATCGAACAGCCTTTTATACTTTGTTATGCTCCCCGAAAACTTTCGGGGGAGCATATAGTCGCCGCCTTGTCCGTCCGTCCGTCCGTCCGTCCGTCAGGTCCGTCAGTCCGTCCGTTACCGTCCCAGTCGTGTTCCGGCCATAACTTACGTTCTTTGAAGTCGAATTTCGAAACTATTTCACAGAATGACCACCATGGTGAGACGACGTGTCGCGCGCAACATTTGGGTCCCTACCTTGAAGGTCAAGGTTCACAGCGTGACGTTGCAGTGAACTTTTGTTTCCTGCCCGTTATCCTTCGTTATTTTGAAGTCGATTTCGAAACTTTTTCACAGAAATGATCACCATGTTGGAGACGACATGTCGCGCGCAACATTTGGGTCGCTACCTTGAAGGTCAAGGTCACAACATGACATTTGCTAGCAAAACCTTGTCCGGCCCATAACTTCGTTTTTTGAAGTCGGATTTTACAACTGTTTTTGACAAACTACCCGTTTGACCGGCTCTTGTTAAGTCATTGCCCTTTGTTTATGTCTGCATTTCATTAGTACTACAAACATTTTCAAATAAACACTTCAATATTCCAATACAACTAACCTTTTTGTGACAAAGTACCCATTCGGGGAGCATACCACCCGTCTCTGACGGCCTCTTGTTTTTTCTCTTTTCTGTAACAAAGTCGCCGCCTGTCGTTGGTGCGCATGACCGTCGATTGAAATAAACTCTAAATAGATCGGTCAATGAGCACTTAACTACTTTTTATTTTATTTCTCCTCTAACCAAAGAGTGTTTGTGAAAGCCTTGGTACTTTCTTCCCTAAGATTACCGGAAATTTTGTACCTCATAAATAATGGCTCAATTTAATTGTTTCTTATAATTTCATTCATAAAGTAGAAGCTATGGATTTATTTTGCACCCCATGTTTTTATCTAAAGTGCTTTGATATGATTTTACTATTACAAAAAAAAAAAAAAACAGTTTTGCAAATAGTTTCTTCGTGGTGTTTGAAAGGGAAACTTAGAAGAGGTAATTTAGGAATTTCCTGCAAACAGTACAATTTGAATCAATACTAGAGAAATTCACAACCTCTGTCTTTTGTCATTGCTACAGATACCTCGATTCAACTTTTATCATATGATCATGATTAAGCAAACAAGCACCCCTTTCCTCTAGTGTTATTTCATTTTCCTGTGCTTTGAAAGACCTGCCATAATACCACATCTAGCTATATCACGTAGTAAAGAGCAGTCATCATAATACGGCACCATCGCAATCAAGGGATACTTTATTTCAATATGATTCAATTAACTTTCGTGTTTCCTTAAGGTAAACCCACTTGTTGATCCTGCTGTCTTTTTCGTATTTGCTTTCTCACACTTTTAATGTCTTAGCAATATATTGTATGTATAAAAGACAAGCGAATAGCTTTTTCTTATAGCTTTGGCCCATAAGCTATTTCCTATACCTCATGATAAAATGATTATATTGATAAATTTAATAACATTAAACGCAGAATCCAATTCAAACAGAGTGTGTATATTGTAGTACGTGTATGCCCGTATTGAGATATACCTTGTAAAGTCAAATCGTCATAATTTATAGTTCTCGACGTATATAAAGACGTACGTACACTTTTATGTGCAATTTAATCTACTCGGTTTTATTTCACATAATAGTTAATTACAAGCAAATGATTCAGGATGTTGATTAAAATTATTCGGCGAACGTGCGGTGCTTCCCCCTTATAAACGGTATATTCCCATTAATATTTTCTAAAGACGACCTCAATTGGCTTGTAGATGAATAGGCTTATTAAGAAACGAGAAGAATTACGCAGTAAGTATCAAGGATTTTGATAGCAGCCGTATTATACGAAGAAAAAAGTAGTACTGGTATTGGACGGAGCCTTCCGCAGTGAGGCGGCTCATTCATGATCAGTAGAGTTCATTTTTAGTCTTAGCGCTGTGGAATGCAGTCGCTCATAAACATTGGAGTTATCTGAAGTTATCTTGGCTACAGTTCATGTATTGTGGTATCGCACTTTTTATTGAAAATAACCGTTTCATTAAGCTTGAGATCAATAAAATATGTTTACAAGGCTGATGGATTGAATAACATTATAAAAGCAGTATTGTAAATGTTTATTTTAAAAGAATATGTTAAAAAAACAATTCACCATTTATGGGTTATTATAACTGAATTGAAACAGAATGTCGGAACCATCAAAATCTGTGGACGATAAAGGAATCTTAACATCATTGCAAACATTTGACGGTGGTATGGTTGATGATTTGGACACAATGAACATGACGTTGGATAATATGACTTTACCTATAGAAGAGGAAGCGTTACAGACGTTTACCAAGGGACTCTATCAGTACGGCGTGCCCATCATCTGTGTGGTTGGCATACTCGGCAACATTCTCTCCTTCAGGGTATTTGTGTTCACAAGTTTCTCTAAACAGTCGTCCAGTCTGTACATTGCTGCGCTTAGTTTGTCTGACACCTGTTTCCTGATTTCACTTTTCCTCAGCTGGATGGGCTTATGGTCGCATTGGGATATATTACGGACATAACCCTGTATGGTGTCATCTGATGATTTACTGCACATATGTCTGTAGCTTCCTGTCCGTCTGGTATGTCGTGCTCATAATGGTGGATAGGTTCGTATTCTTTCTTTATTATAAATTGATTCATAACTAGATATTAACAACGCATATAAGACAAAACATCCTTTGCGTTAATCTAAGCAAAGCAAGACGATGAATTTAATTCTGTGGAAAAGGATTTACTAAAGTCATATTGGTTATTAATTGATTTTATAGCATCTCAATCGAGGCTGCAGATCAAACATCAAAGCAAACACTCAAATGAATTTACCCACTTATATTTTAAATAAATCGCTCAAGCAGCGACAAAAAAACTATTTTAAAGACATTGCACCTCTTAAAATGAACAAAACTTTGGATTTTTTTTAATGAGCATGAGCATATGTTTGACCTTGACTTTACATAAGATTTCTCCACTTTTTATTTATACTATTCAAACGTTGTAGTACTTGAACTATCTATAATTAGACTAAAAGGCAAATTTTAAACAATTTATTTGTAGGACAATATAAAGCTTAACAGGACTTCAAAGCTTATCATAAAACCACTTTATTCTTTTAGTACGTATTGCAATATAAGACATTTACTTTTAATGACTTGATTTAAAGAAAGAACGTGAAATATCTATAGTAAAGGTAGAGAAACGGCAAACAACTACATGTAAAAGTGCCAAGGGAAATGGGTGTTTTTTCTACGCCTTCTATTTTTGCTGTCATTTTAGATTCCAAGTTGCCTTATTGTTTAATAGGTAAATAAGAAAAGATACTACGAAATATACATAAATCTGTCTCTGTGTAATTAAACGTTCTAAACATATTTTTAAACGAATGTGTCCGCTAGCACTTCTAAGCATGCGAGAATTATATTTAAATTAACCTCAAATTGTACCTCAGACTGCTGGAATATCTCCCCATATTAAAGTTCTCAAGCCGACAAGGACTCGAACATATGTGGTGAAGGGGTGGAGGAGTGGCAAGTCGGATCTTTTATATTAAGAGACGCAAAAGCTTCTCTTTTTTTTGGCTTATTTATCCTACCACTAAAATCACATCGGACATAATATTTTTCAAGCTTGGTATGATAACATTTGCTTATCGACCACCATTTTTGCCTCGCTATTTAGATTTGTCTCATCCTTATTAATGACAATTCTTTCTTTGACTGTTTTAATACTTACCTTACAGTCTCTGGAAAACTTAACGCAAAGGATGTTTGGTCTTATGTGAGTCGTTACTGACACTTACCGAAGTTGTACTAGCGCAGCAGATATCACGTTTGTCGTACAGCACACCAGTAACAATGGCAAGAAAATGACACTAATGTATATGGAAGAAAGTCAAAGAATATCAGTTAATGTTCATGCTCTGGGTCTAACTGCCCAAGGTCGATTTTGGGCATTGAACTGAAGAAATTTTGATACGATGTCTTAGCCACTAGATAACGGACGCTCTGCGAAAAACACAACTGTATTAAATGGAACAGTGTTTGAACTGCATATTTAAACAGTCTAAAAAACATATATGCCATAATACAGTCTTTTCGAGTCGATGTTTCTGCAAGCTTTCTATTTTTAAAATACACAACAAAACAAATCTAAAAACAACGGCCATAGTTTAAACATCACCACCGCATCACATCCTTAAAAAAGTTATTCTCTTTTAATAAAATTACTATAATTTCATTGTAATGTTAAGTTGGTGCAACCTATGTAACTAGTTAACGTAAGTAAACACGTATGTAATATGCAATATAAATGACATTTATAATCTAAAATTAATTATTTAGATAGTACTCGGTGCACTGGACTTTGTTCAAAACTATAGAACTGAATATAAAAAAATCAAATTAACGCCACCAATAAAATTAAATTACCATATACAGTGGATTAACACCGTCGAACTTAGCCAATATGCACGGATAAATATGTCCGTTCATGTTAACTAAAACCTGTTCTATAATGTACATTACGTAGTTCATAAATCAACAAAACAACGCTATAAATGTCCTTAAATTTGGCGGGTTTAGACATTATTTTATTTAGACGATTGTTTCCATTGAACACCATATATGTGTTGCAGTGCAACCTAAAGAAGTAAAAGTATGCTATAATAATAATAAGTTGCAGCTTTACTCAAACATGCTTTTATCTAACGAGAAATGTAATGCTTCAAACTCGAGTATACACCTTTCTAAAACTAAGATCATTTTAACAATAAGGGTGCATGAATAACTGAATCTGAATTTTAAAAAAAACACACAAGACATTACACTGAAATATCTGCAAACAAAATTGGCTTCTAGAAAATTATAATAGGGAAGAAATGAAAAGGTCCTAAAAAATTATCACAAATATTGAAATCTGAAATATCTTTAGACATAGGCATAAAAAGTAAAAGTAAAAGTGACAAAAAAAAAACAACAAAGACGAGTTATCTTGCGCAACAAGAACAAAAACTGTTACGCTTTGGAATAGTCAGCGGTCAGTCAAGGGGTGTATAAACTGGTTTGTGTACCTCTCCAAACTCAAATATCCTTAAGGCTGTTTCTTACAATATGAATAAAAATGTCTTATCAAAGTGAGTCAACTAACAGTAAGCATCTGCATCGGTAATAAGCCAAGCATGTGATATACACGTGTTGTTGTCTAACTATATGTATAAACTTCTTTGTCACTCGCATATGCAAGTCGCATGTAATACTTACGTTTCTATATTCTATTAAATTACTTATTTTCTGAGATTCGCCTACACTATTATCTTAAACAACATACGATGCCACAGTTTAAATCTTACGGATTACTTTATATGGTAGTACACAATACGCAATTCTGGCCACTATGATCAACTAAATAGGCTAAAGCTGCCGTTGCAAATAAGAAAGGAAAATACACAATTGCTCTTTCCACATAAATAACAGACAGCTAGTAGTTTATACGCACACAAAACTTTAGGTCCGGTCAGTATGTGTAAGAGAAGAAAGTTTATGTATCTGATATATCATGCGCTTTATTTGTAAGAATTAGTATTAAATATATATTGTTAAAATGTAATGGATGTGCTGTCTTACCTTTTCGTTAAAAATTACAACGAATTGTAAAAAGTATTATCCCCATCAACAGTACAAGTAACATGTTCAATTTAAACAGA